>JANVCQ010376575.1:0-19739 GCA_025531925.1 Erythroxylum plowmanianum | reverse complement strand
CCAAGCCTTCATTTAATTTCTAACTTCTAATTTCCAAGCCCAACATAAATATATCTATATAAACACATAATTAAATCCATTAAGGTAAAATAGAAATAATTTACGAATAAGTCCATAAATCAATAAATAATTAATTCAAATAAAATAAATAATAAAAAAAAAATTTTTGGGGCCCAACACGCTATAACTCATTTTATTTAAAGGTAAAGAAATAACTACTATAACACTTTCACAAATTGGAGTATCACTTATTAAGACTCTCCTAAAGCTAAGTAAAAAATGTATAGTGAAATTGATCGAGCAAATACTCTATAATAGTTCGATTATGCCCCAATAATGAGATCTTAATTGAATATCTCGATACAATTCATAATGAAGCTTTCAATTTGATCATATGGTTATTTTCTAAATCTATTTTAAGCACTATTTCATTTTAATTCTTATTAAACATCCATATTAAAGAAACTATATATACTCCAATTAATCAAATTAGTTGTTAGAGATCACTGGATTCTAAATATGGAAATAACTATTGTACAAACTCATATTGAGGGTTGGCTATTGTTGTGAAGAATTTGAAATGAACTATAATTTCACATCAAAATGTGCCATGGTCTAAGTACAATGGTCGAACTGCAGCAATTCAACTCAATCTTACCGATTTCCTCATGTTTAAGTGTTTCTCATAAAGGCTAAACTAAACCAACATATTTCACTAAGTCAATAAAAGAAAATGGATAGCAATAGGAAGAGAAAGGTGAATAAAGATTTTATAGAAAATTTACTAACCTTTATATTGCTCAAAATTGATACAAAGTGTACAAAAAATCCAACTCTCTTTACGAATGAAGCCTTTATTTAAATGAGCGATTTATAGGCTTTTAGAGACATATTGGGCAAGCATACAAGAAATTGATAAGACCGCTGTGGTATTAACTTAGTTGGTGGTTGACATCTCCAACCACTTTAGGCACTTTCTTTAATGGATTTTACATAGCTTACCACTAAGCCACTTCTAAGTAAAAGATACGAACAACAACAATAACAACAACACCCAGTATGAATCCTGCTACTTCGTAAGGTCTGGGGAGGTCTAATAGTATGTAGTCTTACTTCAAAGTAAAAAAATATATGTGATAAATTAAGGTAAGACACATCATCTATGTTCTTTGACATGTCCCCTTATTTCTTTGTTGATTCATCCCACTAACTTTACCATATCACCAATGATCTTTAACCAAAGGAGAAAATTAGCCAAGTTCTTAATCAATCTGCATATGGTCTGACTAATGGATACCCATGGTCTAGCCTGTTCATCCATGATCTGTCATTTAAGCACCAACTCATCCCCAGTGCAACAAGGACAACTAAGCAAGTCTAACTCACCCAAACTAGGCTGATCAACTCCTCACAATCTATCAAAGCTAGCTAAAACTTAAACCATGCTTGATCCTACTTAGTTAAGTCACCTTGGTTCGTTTGGCACGCCTAATCCATGTTATAAATTGGCTAAGGGATACCAATTGCTAGAAAATAGTCCTATAATACTAAGAGGCTAATAAACTTCTCACATTAAATGAACTCAACAATGTCATTAGAATAAATTGAAGGTAGTCATTTACTTGTTCTTAAAACTACTATCAGGTAGTGTCATTCTCCCAAACTCTAAGATTTCTTTCTTCTTCTATTGAATCAAGAGTTTGCTTCTCTGGCTCTTCTTGTGTTGCCCCAATATTTTATGAACCAAAATCTTCTCAATTTGATCATAAAACTGATTCCTTACAACCGATGGAACCTTTTTGACTTAACTCCTCTTTAGATAAATTGCATCCTCAGTATATGGTTTAAAGAAACTAACATGCAAAGTTAGATGTACCTTTAGCTTCTTGGGTAACTTGAGTTGATATGCTATATTTTCCAACCTTTTAAAGGATATGAAATGGCTAATCATAGTTTGGCACTAAGCCTCAATAAACCAAATTGCTGCAAATTTCTTTCAAATAAGCAAAGTAAGTTTAAGGGATAACTTATATGTAATTTCAAATTTGAGAGTTATCATTCGTTGATCTACATACTTCTTTATTCACCCAGAAGCTTTTTGGAGGCTATCCTTTGCTTCATCTAACAAATCGTATTTTTCTCTTACAAATTAATAGGTAGCTAGACATTTTTCTCCTAGCATTTGTTGTGTTGTCTTGAGAAGCTTAAGCGGTTATTTTCCTAACATAACTTCAAAGGGAATCTTCTCCATAGTTGATGATATATGTAAGTTATAATTAAACTGCGTAGTATCAAGTAAACTTAACCAATTTCATTGATTTGCATTTAAATAGTATTGAAAATATTCCTCTAACAATCCATTGATCTTTTCTATCTGGCCATATGTTTGTGGGTGATTTGAGTGAAAAGCTTTTATTTACACCCTATCATTGAGGAGACACATCCAAAATTAATAATTTAATTGGGTGTCACAGTCATTTGTAAATTATAAAGTTCACTGGAAATCTAAAGTTTACCATATTTTTCTAGAAAAGCTCCATAGCGACATCCCAGGGATATGAACTTGAAGTTGGCATAAAGACTATATACTTACAGATTTTATCAATCACCACCATGATTGAAATTATATTGTGAACATTTAAAAACTCACTAATGAAATCCATCGAAATCGAAATCGAAATCCTTTTTTTTATAGGATGGGCAAAGGCTACAATAATCATGCCTCCTTCTTTATTTTAAGCTTATCCAATTGACAAATAAGGCAAGTTTTAACATGTGCCTTTATTTTTTTTCTCCATCTTTGGATAAGAGTAACAAAGAGAAAGGAGCAAACATCCGTTGAACTACAAGGTGACTAACCCACTACAAGGTAACAAAGAGAAAGGAGCAAACATCCGTTGAACTCCATCTTTGGCCGTTGAACTACAATAATCTCCCATATACTAAACTAAAACTGGTCATCTACAATTGTCTGTTCTTTGTTATTAAAATCCCATCATCGTCAAGCCAAAGTCGTTGCATAACAACATCCTTCATATGTTGCATAATTTGATTATAAGTGTTGTCAAAAGGAGCTACTACCTTGATTTGCCCTAGTAGATCTAACTCCACTTGAGTGATAGTGTATCAAGTTGTAAAGACTTCTTTTTAAATTAATTCATTCACTACATTTTTGTGCCCTCTTGGTTTATACTCCTATATAAAGTCATACTCGACAAGATAGTCTTACCATTGAGCTTGCCTTGATAATATTTTCTTTTAAATTCTAAAAAAGTTATTAGCTACATTATTTGTGTGGACAATAAAACCTAGTTTCCTACTAGTAAATTTATTAAAATTTAAGGTGATGTGTTATTGCCAACATCTTCTTCCCATGGGTTGAGTATTATTGCTTGGCACCTTCAAGCGTGTGACTTTCCAAAGTAGCATGATGACCTGCTTGCTCCAAAACTCCATCAATGACTTTGTTTAAAGCATTTGGGTATGCTATGAAAGGGGGGTTAAAGTTAAGTAGTTCTACAGGTTCGGTTAAAATGGAAATTTTTAACTTCTCGAAGGATTCTTGACATGCCTTTAACCAACACTAGTTTGTTTCTTCTTTAACAAATCTGTCAAGGGCACTACTTTCTTCAGTTATCTCACAGTAAATCAATGAAAGTAGTTTTCTAAGCCCAAAAAGCTTCAAAGTTCTTGTAATGTTTTTAGAACCTATCAATCAATAATTATTTGTACCTTTTTCAGATATACCGGCACTGGGCCCTTACTTACCAAGGGTCCCAAAATTTTGATTTTTGATTAGGCAAAATGACATTTTGTCCATCTTTATAAAGAGCTTATGTTTTCACAACCATTTAAACACTCTCCTTAACTGTTATATCTGCATTGCTATAGACCATAATATTGTCTAAGTAGACGACCAAAAAATCATCCAAAAAGTCATACAACACATCACTCATCAAGTTTTAAAATTTTACAAAGGCATTTATCAAACCAAATTGCATGACCAAAAATTCATACAATCTATATTAAGTTACACATGTCTTCTTTTCCTCATCATGCTTAATAATTTGCACTTTCCAATACCTATTATGTAATTATAACTTTATGAACACTACAATGCTTGACAATCTATCCATCAAGTTTTGAACTAAAGGAACATGGTACATATTTTCTATAGTTACCTTGTTTAAGGATCGATTGTCAACACATATGCGTAAGGCTCTGTCTTGCATCCTTGGGAACAATAGATAAGCACCATACCTAGATGGTTGGATGTGTCCAGTTTCTAACAATTCACCAAGTTGCTTCCATAATTACACTAACTCCAGTAGTGACATTGGAGGATTTACACTTGGTACTAACTCAATATTATGGTCATCTTTGAGACAAGGAGGGGGAATCTTTGATAACTCTTTTTACATTACATTTTTTAATCCCCTCAATATGTTTATAACTACATCCAAAATTTTTACCCCATGGCCCTCAACAATTTCCCACATGATTGAAAGGTAAGTCTCCATACCTTTCTTAAGGCCACTCTTGATGCTTATAGTAGAGACATATGCTACAACTATGTTTTGTCCGTTATTCCTTCACTAGACCTATCAAAAATTTATGTAACATGAATTTTGATCATTCATTAACATTATACCTCTAAGATGCTTTTACTAAATTAAGAAAATTAATTCCTAATATCAAGTCAAAATCATCAAGGGTTATCGCCATCATGTTACATTTCCTACACCAACTCACCATGTTCAATGGAACAATGTATGTAACTCCTACCACTCCTTATACTTTTATTGTGGGTGTTTTCAACTTTATAAGGGTCTTACTCAATTTTAGCCCCAACTTTCACACCATTTATTCCTTAACAAAGGACTGAGTGGCAACTATGTCAAAAATGGTTGTGAGCTTCTTTCCATTAATATGTATCATTAAATACATTAGGCATTCAAAAGGACTTATTTTACTATTCACTATATTGAGTAAGTAGGTGAGATTAAACCCTACTTCTAAGTGATCACATTCACCTTTTGCATTTTTTATCAACACATTCAACTTATCTTTTCTTGGGAAATCATAGGCATAATGAGGTCCATTGGATAGCAAATAACCACAATTTTTCTTTGAAGATTTCTCACATTGTTTAAGTTGCTTAGTTTATTTAGACATCCCTTTGAGATCATTCTCTCTCTTCTCACTACGGTCTCTCTTCTTATTTCTTTCACCTTTCTTTTAGTGAGTTGTTTTTGTTTTTTCAGAAGGGGAGGAGACTTTGGCCTCCTTTGGCACCTTAAAATCTATTAAAGCATTCAATGCTATAATAACACCTACAACATCTTTAAATTTTTCTGTTGTAACTCCTTTTATACCCAAGATTGTAAGCCGAACATAAAGTTGAATAACTTGTCCTTATTCGAAATATTTTCAATATCAATCTTTAAGGAACAAAAATTCCCATCTACTTCAACTGCTTTAAGGCATCTCTTGGAAGCCAAGAAGTGTTGTTAGGGAGGAATTGTCTTTAGCTCCTTTTTCATCTTCTCCTATGTATCAAAAAAGGAT
Organism: Erythroxylum plowmanianum; assembly: GCA_025531925.1. Classification (NCBI taxonomy): domain Eukaryota; kingdom Viridiplantae; phylum Streptophyta; class Magnoliopsida; order Malpighiales; family Erythroxylaceae; genus Erythroxylum; species Erythroxylum plowmanianum. Next base: position 14,171 of record JANVCQ010376575.1, on the reverse strand, counting down.
GGCCATTACTGATTTTAGTCGAGGCTAGAGTTCTCCACCATAGTTTTTCTTTCCCATCATGATACATTTCTAGGACATTCTCCTTTTACACAATTGACACCTTTGCAACTACAAAATACTATTCCATATCCTACAAAAAGTTCTTAAATTCCTTAGCATTTCGAATCCCTAAAAAACTTTAGGTTTTCACACCTTATGCATAGTGCTTTTAACATATCTTGTATTATGATTGATATGTTTTACCATAAATGTATGGTGTAACAGGAGCTAATACTAACAAGTATGGGTTGATCCCACAAGGACTATAATTACTATCTTTCTATTATCTAATTTAATAAATTATAGTGATCATAATTGATTAAAATAAAAAATAAAAAATAAATCAACAAAATTAACAACCCAAAACAAAGATTAAACTCATAACCAATTATATAACAAAGTGATATATGGACTTTCAATCTCCCTAAGATTTATTAAATATTAACCCATTATCAGGCAATTCAATTACTGATCATTGTATCGTGGAAATTTCTATTTATGTTAATATCTTTCTTAAAATTATTGATAAATAAGCCCTAGATGATTAACTAAAATCACTTTCTAGTTAAAACCCCTAAGATTGCATTACTTAATTCTTGAATTTCTCTTTATGGTTTGACCATAATCAAAAAAATGTATATCGACTTATTGATAGGTTTGTATATAACTCCTTCCAATTATGGTTGATCTATTTATATAAAAGGACTTCTCAATCTCAATTATATAAAGTCAGATAATGAAATAATATGTCAAACTTATTAATTCTGGAGTTAAAGCACATAATTGAATTGTAGTGAGTCAATAATCAAATTGCATTAAATAAAGAATTAAATCACAAAGTCCATCCTAACTTAGGGCTTATATAATCCAAGTACCAATAACGGCCCTATTTTTAAATGTTGATCTTTTAGTTTCATCTGTAATTCTAGAATCCCCATATATATATATAATTATTTTTAATATTGTGAAAAGAGTGGAGTGTTAACTCTACAAATTTTCTTGAAACTAAAAGTGGTAGGCCCATATATTACCTGAATAAAAATTAGCCTAACTCTATTTAGATTACCTATCCTTACAGATTATTCATGAAGAAGTATGTTTGGTCCCTTCTTCTCGATAAACCATGCAATTGTACAAAATGGTTTGCTCAATTTAGCTATACCTTAATGACATTCGTCTCCTAATGGCCATTCTATAAAATTTATAGGCTAAGGATAAGCTTTGATTCGACATCAATCAAAATGGTGTTGATAATCAATCTCAAAATGAGAACCTTAATCACTATCTTATAAAATAACTCTTTTTCTAGAGGAATTTGTTAATAAATGTTAAAGTTATACAACCTCTCTTAGACCATAGAGATGGTAGATTATTGTCGACTAAATTAGTATAAATTTTAAATTTAAGGAGGAAAAGGAATTTTAGCATATTTGTAATCTCTTCCAAGCATTTCAATCTCCTTTTCATAATTATAGTGGGGTTGGTGAGGGAAGTGTTACTAGCCAATAGAATGTCCCCATATTCAAGTACTATTAGAAGTTTTCATCTTACAAAGTTATTTAAAAGATTTTAGAACTTACTAAGAAATTAAATGAGTTTTGATCTTCTTTAGTTTTTGTTCACTTAAATATACAATTGCATAATTAAATGTAATAAATTAAATAAGGGGTATTTCAAATTATTACCTACATGAATTATAACTACTACATTTATTAATTCCAATAAAATAAAATTAAAGTTTGAAAATTTACTAATTTACTAAACTAAAGAATGGAAGATGTTTGCTACTAAAAAAGAATTAATATAACAAAAACATTAGGATTTTGGAACTTATAAAAATTTAATTATCATGCAAGGTTTATTATGAAGGTTGAAATAACAATTAACTTAAAATATCTAAGCACTCTTTCAAGTTATAAAGGTTTATCCACCAATATTTAATGTGCAATTAACCTATTAAATCCATTAACAACAGATAATTTATTGGTTATCACAATAGCATAGGATATCTCTTTCTTTAAATCTAGAGTGTTTATTCTCCTAATGCATATATTATACTTCTCTTTTCAATCCTTTATACAAACCATAAGATTAAATCTATGATGGTCAAAAACAAACTTAAGAATTAAGATCAAAGAGAATAAATTGTATCAAAGTAATAACTAATCGTGCATTAATGTTCACTATGTTTTTTAGCACCTTACTCTAGCACTTTAGTAAAATTTATCATTAATATGTTCTAAAATATGGTATCAAGTTTAGATAGTGTTCACTAAGCATCTCCTCGTTCTCACATTCATTGTATCATCTTGCTGATATGAGTTTGAATTTAACAAATATGGGTTTATATAGAGGCTATGCTAAAGAACACAGGTCAGACACAATTTCACATTTTTATAGTGTTACTAAACATGATAGTTGGATATTTGATTATATTTTACACCCATGTTTGATGTATTTTGCTTGATGTTTTATACTTTTATCTTATATTTTGTATTTAATTCACTTCAAGTGTTTAATTACCTTCATGGACTTAAAGGAGAAGAATTCGGATGAAAATACTGCGTAAAGCGAAGATTTGACATACAAAAGCTATGCATAGTTTTTAACATAGATGGAAAGTTCAAGTCTAAACTTCATCTTCAGAGAATAATTAGAGGACATCTTAAGATTTTCAGAAAGCCAAATTTGTAGTTGTTTGAATTCGTTTGGACTAACAATTCTTTGTTCAAAGCAAAACTTATTTCTGTAGAATTAGCAACCTGACCACTAGAGTTTTACATGATCATATCTGATGCTTACGAGATCCAAATAAGGTGATTCAAAAGCTCAAATTCAAGAAAACCTCATAGGAAATAATTCCTATGTATAACTTGAGGCCCGAAAGTGCTTTTTTGATGGGCTAAAAAGACTGAGAATGAGATACAAAGTTTGTCTCGACCTGGTCTAAGCTTCCCTTATTTTTTAGACCATAAATTTCTCTACAGGGCTTTGTTTTAAGCAATAGAGGATTTGTTGGAAAGATGACAAGTGGAGATACAATCTATGTGAACACATAGTGACCTAAATATGATGATATTAAGGTTAAAGACCTAAAGGAATATTAGGTTATGCATCTGGCCATGCACTTTTCCATAGTCATGCACTTTCATAATTTTTAGATAATTTTGGTTATGGACGGCCATACAAGAGATCATGAATCTCCCCAGAACCCTAAATTTTATGATAAAAAGACAATTTTAGGTAGACAAGAAAGGAGGAGACTTTGGGAGGCGATTTCCAAACATGGACGATTTCCAAACATGGAGAATGTTTAAAAGAGACAATTTTGGTCCAGGAAAGTGGAAAACAGAAAGAAATCACTGAAAGATCCATCAAATTTCAAATCAATCCTTTATATCACAATAGCATTCGATAGAAGATAATAAGGGAGATTTAGAATTATGAACCATTAGTTTCTATTTGTTTTTCTTTCAATGTATGTTTCATTTCGTATTCAATCATATGTAACTAAATGTCCAGTTAATATTTAGGTTAGATGAAACTTATGCTAATATTTTGATATGATTTGATTCTTTTGTTAATGCAGTTGGTTGTTTGATATATTGTGATCTGATTATGCATTTTATTTATGTTCTAATAAACCAAGAATATTAGATCATAATCTAATTTCATATGTATAGATTAAGAAATCCTAGTGTGAATAGATCTACCATAATTAGAAGGAGTTGATTGTAATCCTAAAGATAAGATGACATAAATCTTTTAGATTAGGGTCAAAACTAATAGAGGGACTCATTAATTGGTAACTCAATCCTATAAGATTTAACTTGAGTAATTTGGATAGAGACCTTAGGATTAGTTGTTAGTAGACTCAAGGTCAACTATTAGCATATCATAGGAGTCTTCACGGTCCGGTACGTTAACAAAAGAATTGTATGATAAAAGATGAATATGTTAAGGGTTTAAGCGAATTCAAACCTAGATACTAATTTCTAATAACTGTAGTTTTGTAAATGAATTCCACTGTCTTTGTATTCATTATTGTTTCCTATTTCTTCAATTTTTTAGATTTTATTTTATTTTTATTAAAATTCTAAAATCAATTTGTAGGCTAGATAATATGGGAAGGATAATTAATAGTATTCATAGTCTTCGTAGGATCAACCTGTTCTTATCGATACTAGCTATAGCTACATCATACACTTACGGTTTATTACAATATTGACTATCACAAAATAAGTCAATTAAAACACTAACCTATGTTGTTTTCATAGTCCTCCAAAATTATTCTAAAACTTCTCCAACTTGCTTAACTTTTGACAGTTGTAGGTTGCATGATGTTTTAATAGGCATTTCAGTATGTTTTTAATGGTTAATTAATTGATTAATGTATGTTTAGGTTTATAATTGTGTTAGTTGGTTAGATATTTATGTTTTGAGTGTTGTATAGGTTAAAGCATGCTATTGAGCTTTAATTTTGTGTACTTGACGTGCCTTGATGTGTTTGTTAATGTTTGAGATCAAATATCGAAGAACGAAGAAGATTTGGAGGAAGCATGGTGAAGATCCATAAGATTGTGGTAGAAGCAAAATGGACAAGCCATGATCATGGCATAAGCAAAATCCTAAGTGTCATAATTGTGGCCTGCACGCAGACAGACACAGACTAACCTTCTGAAGTTAAGTTTTCAAAGGTTATTTCATACTTTTGGGCTCGAGAAAAATGTAGTTTTTACCATAATTAGTAAAGACTACAAAACAAAGAAAAAATGACCTAGATTGAGAGACTCCATTTGCTAAATTTGGAAAGATCCAAGGAAGGAGAAGAAGAAGAGAGAAGGAGGAGAAAGGAAGAGGGAAAAAGAAGGGTTGTTGTTGCTGCTGTCTTCCCAATCTTCCAAATGACATTTTCATTTCATCTTTATTATTCTTTCTTTTGAATGTATGAGATGGATTTGACAGTTACAAATTTGGGTTTGATGATGATGGTCTAAACTCGTTTAGGGATTTGTTCTTAAATTAGTGTTAATGTGATTTCTTTTGATGTTAATACATTGGGTATGATTATTTGTTGTATTTGCTTGCTTCAGTAACAAATCAAGAGAGTGAACTAATAGAAAAATGATTAGATTGGGTATTGAGAGTTAATCAATCTAATAGATCACGTAAATAATCAAATTGGTAATTTATACGAAGAGAGATCTTGTGTGAGGACCTGATAGTCTGTTAGAGGGTTAAAGATCGAATTGGATATGTGGGCTTTGAGAGAACAATTGATACTGCAAACTACTATTTTTTATTGTAGGAGATTCAAGGAGTGAAGGCCAGGATGACAAGTCAACAAGTCAATGAGGGCAATAGGCAAGTTCACCGCATCGAAATCTGAAGATTTACTGAACAGACATTTCGGGAAAAGTTCGTTGCGGCGAAGATAATGTTTGCTCTGCAGCGAAAGTTGAAGTTGATTAATAAATCTTTCAGGAAAAGTTCGCCGTGGTGAACTCATCCTCTCGCTGCGGCGAAATCTTCGAAAACTCGATAGTCTCGGACCATTTTTGGTAAACTAACTGATTGTACAATTCGATCCATCAACCCATTTTATGAAAAAGACCTATTTTAGGCTAAGTGACAAGAGAGAAGGGAGCCGACACACTTCATACTAATATACCATCATCTCCATCTACGCATAACATCATCTTCTCTCTTCCAAACCACTTTCTTCCACTTTTCCACCGTCGGTTGCTACCATGGGTATCTCCACTGGGTTCTCAGTTATGAAGTCTCTTGGAGCTATGTGTGGCTAGGCACCTCTCTCCTTTTAAAGTTGTAGCAATGGCTTGAGTTCAACGAGCTTAAAAGGGGAGTAGCTTAATCTATGTTTAGCCATGACTTATGAACTCCTAGGTTTAGGATTTGCAATTTGTAGTTGAATATTCTTGATTAGAGTTTAATCAAGTGTTGGATATTCAATGTGTGGTTGGGAATTGTTGATTTAGAACTTTGAGCTTAAATATATTAAGTCTCATATATGTCTATTTGTGATCTGGTTGAATTTCTTTTATCTTGCATAGTTTTGTTTGATATTGACTTGATTTGAGATCCCAAAATGATTGGTTACATTGACTTACCCACTACACACACTAAGGGCATTGAACAAGGTCTTAAGAAATAGAGTTCATTGATTAAGTCCTTGGACTTAAAGAGTTCTTTAAGGTTTACCCATTTGAAACTTAGTGATTCCCAGTCCCATCGAAAATTGATTTCGAACTATGATAGCCAAAGCTCATTTTCAAGAGGATACTATCACCATTTGATCATTGTCTTTATCATTCTGTTTTTCTATTCCCAAAAATCCAAAAATACATTTTACACATTTTTCTTACAATTCCATTTAATTCAGTTAAGGTTTCTAAAGATCAAAAACCCCCCTCCTTACCAATTTAGCTTGCATTTCATGATATATAGGTTAGCTTAGGCTCATCCGTTATGTTTCTGATTAAGTGAGACAATTCGAGGTTGCATCCTATATTGCAATCCTTGGATTATATTTTTGATTTGATGTCTAAGGGTACGAACTAAGGTCAGGATCAAAGCCTGATGGAAGATCAAGGCCCATGATCGTGGCCTATAGTTAATGATCGTGACAGAAGCAAAATGGACAGGAAACGATTGTGATAGAAGCAAAATCCCAAGTGCCATGATCGTGGCCAGCATACAGATAAACGCGGATTGTCCTCACAAAATTAAGTTTTGGAGGGCTATTTCAGACTTTTGGTCTTAGGTAAAACCTAGTTTTTATCTTAATTATAAAGACTAAGAAAAGAAGGAAAAATGACTTAGATTGAGAGCCTCCATTTGCTACATTTGGAAAGATCTAAGGAAGGAGATGAAGAAGAGAGAAGAAGGAGAAAGGAAGAGGGGAGAAGAAAGGCTTTTGTTGCTGTTGTCTTCTCAATCCATCCTCACCCTTCCAAGTGACATTTTCATTTCATCTTTGTCATTCTTTCTTTTGAATGTATGAGACAGATTTGATAGTGATGGATTTGGGCTTGATGATGATGTTCTAAACTCCTTTAGGGATTTGTTTTTGAATCAATATTAATTTGATTTCTTTTGATGTTAATACATTAGGTATTGTGATTGTTTGTTGTATTTGCATGCTTTAGTAACAAATCGAGAGAGTGAACCGATAACAAAATGATTGGATTAGGTAATGAGAGTTAAACAATCTAATAGATCATGCAATAATCAAATCGATAATTTATACGAAAAGAGATCTCATATGAGGACTTGATAGTCTATTAGAGTGCTTAAGATCTAATTGGATGTATGGGCTTTTTATTAATCAAAAGATTTCAAATTCCATAATTCAAGTAGGGGTTATGATTTAGGGTTTAATGATTATAACTCAAAAAAGAGTAATACACCCTTTGAAAGTCTAGGATCGATACCTTATGAACTCAAAACTAATCATGTTAGCATTGAACGATAGGATAAATCCCCCTTCTCATAATCGGCTAATCTCCCTTTTGTGATTTTTGTTGTTCAATTGGTAGTGCTCAAAATTTATTTCTTACATTAATTTAGAATTCTCATTTCAATCTCTCCATATTTGATTATTTTCTTTTCTATTTTCTTTTTATTTTATTTTAATTACACTTTTAGGCATTAGACAAATTAGGATTTGATTAGTTCACTAATTCCTCGTAAGTCAATTTCATCACTCTTAACATAAATAGATGAGAACTCAGAAAAAAATTAACAAATTAATCACATCAATATAGATTATCCATTATTCATTTAATTATTAAGTTCATGAAATTGCTAGGCATTTAGCTACTTACATCAAGTAATAAACAAATTTAATTCACTCTATAATCCTTCAAATTTTAATTCAATTTACAAAATTCAACCTAATGTATAAAATAAACATATATAAGAAAGATGCTTCAATTTTTTCATATCTTTTATTGAAAGACAAATAAAACATCAACTTTAAATTAACACAAGAGCATCAAAATTTTATTTGAAAAGTCACCTAAATGTTTAACACAACTGCTTAACTTTAACTTTTGCTAAAGCTGTTAGATTGAATTTATTTAAAGTTCACTTATTCAAAGAAAATATTTTTTTTCTTTTTTTCTTTTTCTCTTTTCATGTGTGATGAAGAAAATTCTTGAAAAGAATTTACTTCTAATTCAATTATATATCTAAATTTTATAAAACATTATAGTGTAAATCAAGTATCCAGTTTTAAAATTAATGAAGCAAAATGAAATTAACTTTTCATTAATGCTCACGACTATTTTCTTAAAAAAATTAAATCAAAGTAATAATCAAACTTATAATAAATTATCTCAATCAATATTCTAAAAAGTTAACTTAATCATCAATGTTAATGACTATTTCCTATATAACTTATAAACGTCCACCAATTCTTAGCTTAATAAGATAATTAGATCAAACATCCATGACTTTAAAACTTTTTTAAATTAAAGATTATATGAAATGATATTATAATATAAAAATAAACCAAAACCATTTCTAAGATCTTAAAAACTACCAAATTAAAATAAAACATCTAAGTCATTAAGTTGCCTCTTAAAAAGCACTTTTTTAGTGTCTATAATAGACTTGGTTAGTAAGCCCTTCACCCCATGGCTCCTCAAAATTCTTCATACTAGTTAATGTCTCTTTAGCTTCCATAAATATCTTATCTTCCCTTATAAAACTTAGAGAAGAACAGATAACAATATCATAAAATTTGTTTTCTTTTAAATATGTATATCACAAGTGAGAAAGTTACTTCAAATCAAACCTAAGTGCTTCTTTTGTAGATGGTAGAGGTGTAGGTTTTCCTCCTAATTCCTCGAAAATATGAGAACACGAAGTCTACAACCCTCTTTTTCTAACCTAAAAACACATTTTATAATGTTATGATCCTCTTTATTTTTGTTAAGTCCTAAACCTAAATATTTTCAAAGTTCAACATAAATACACAACTTTATTAAGTCAACATGCACAATATAATCAGTAATATCCTTCCTATAAAAAATATCGTCAAAAGTAGGAATTCCTTTTAAGGTCTTCAAAATGTTGAACCCCTCCTTCTAATTACCCACCTTCAATGTCAACAAACCTTTATTCACATCAATCAACACCATTTTATTAGTTATAAATAGTCCCCTTAAAATAATGGAAACCTTAAGGTCATACTCTATATCTATTATCAAAACATCCATAAGAAATATTAATTTTATCACACTTTAAGAAGTAGGTCTTCAATTACTTTTACTGTATATCTAATGGACCTATCAACTTGTTAGAGTGACATTGTTGTCACCTTGAGTTCTATTACTCCATGTTTCATTAAAAGAGATAAAGTTAGAAGGTTAATACCAACACCAAAATCATATAAGCAATTATGATTGAATGCATCAAAATATTATTGAATAATAAAACTCCTTAGAACATTTAATTTTAGATATATTTTATTTGATATTGCACTATATTCCTTAATTAAAGGTTAACACACTCCTTAAGTTTTTTAGATAACTTTCTTTAAAAAAATTGCAGGTGATGCTATTTGGGTTAATACTTTAGTAAATGGGATGTTAATATGCAACTTCTTGAAAACCTTTAGAAATTTCCTAAAATGGTCCTCATCTTACCTATTTTCAACCTATAGGTGTATGGAATGGGTGGTACATATGGTTTGACATAAGATTTTGACTTCTTCTTAAAACTGACACTAGATGTAGATTTTGACATTAGATGTAGCACACTCCCCCCAAGACCTCGCTTTGTTGCGAGACTTCGGACTGGGTGTGATGATGATGATGTAGCACACTCCTCTTTTATTAGGATAATTGTTGCCTCTTACCCCTTACACACCCTCCGCCTGGCAAAAAACTTTCTCAAGCCACCAAAAGCTTCTGTTGCATCCCACCTAGCCATCATCTTTACCACCTATCATAGCCTGCTCTAACACAAGGGACTAGCTCACACACCACAACTAACTAAACAAAGAGAAAAACAAGGCAGTCTCTTCTTTGTCTCTCTTTCTTTTCCTTTTTTTTGCTTTTATGCTTTATTATTAAACACCAAGGACAATGTTTTGAATGGGTTTGAAGTGGGGATATTTTGCCTTGTTATAATTTTGTGACATTTTGGGCATTTTTTAGACTATTTGAGCAATTTTTTTCTATTTGTGCCTAATGCTTTTGGAGGTTAATGAAATAAGATGTATCAAAGAAAATTTTTTGAAAATGTTTTGAATAAATTGGACTATGTGTGTGAAGTGGGACTCAAACTGATTAAGATGAACGATAAAACATTGATAATCTAGGGTATGCACTTAGACAAAGTGAGACAGTTGATTGATGAAGTACTACATGAGGACTAGGTGAATTTGCTTGAAACTTATGAACATTTAAGTCTTAAAGCATACATATCTATCCATTTTCCTTTTATATGTGATTCTTTTTCTTTTGGATTTATGCAAAACTTGCATTGAATTGACTTGAATTTCTGTGATGCATGTGAGCTTAACTATGATAATGGCCTTCCTTTTATTAGTCATTTAACTTAAAAAGCCACTTACTTAATTATCCTTAGTTTATCCTTTTTGAGACATTTTAAAACTTTTATTTGTCTTTAAATCTGTATCATAATCACCTAAATACATGTTTTAGTAAGGTATACTTGAGTTATTTGGGGAACTATAGTGACTTTACTTTAATATGTATTTTTTAAGCTATTAGTTATCTATATAGTTCAACTTTATATCATGACTGCCCATTTTTGCATTGATGATTTATTTTATGCTCTTAAAGAAAAAAATAACAAATATATTAAGAAGAGAATAATTGCAGCCATAGTATATTTACATTAGCACTTGAGTACTTGGTTATGGTTACATTATATTCTTAGCCCCTCCATTTTGTATGAATAACTTATTAAAAATGTGTGGTTTTAACTTATAATTCTCCTTTTCCAAACCTTAGCCTAAGCCTTATTATATCTAATTAATAAAAGTCCTTTTGATTTATGCCTTCATGTGTTCATGTAGATATGTATTTGTTGTATGTGTAAGTTTATAGTAGTGTATTCCTCATGAAAAAAGTTTAAGAGTAAACATTTGGGCTTAAAAAGTAAGCATTGTAATGAAATCCACTAAGGCTTTATGTGCACACTTTTGATTAAGATTGTCTTTAATTGTCTTTGTTCAATTTTTTTTGGAGAAAATCAACTTTGATGTGTATTGATGCTTAACTCCCTTTCAATTTAAGTCTTGAGGAGTAGTATGGTTTAATCTTATGAGAATTGGTTTGATAACAACTATTTAGCTATATTATTTTTTAATCTTCGTTTGCTTAGGGATCATTAAGCATTAGGTATGGTGCAACATGATATGTCTTCATTTTGCCATAATTTTTAGCCTTTAAATCCTCCATAATTTCGTATGTATTCAAACTTAACTTTTTTGTTTACTTTTATAAGAAAGAAGTTGGAAATGTTATTTAATTGGAAAAGGGATTAGCTGTTAATTCAAATAGTTTAAAATAAAGGAGCAATAGCAATAATAATTAAGGGAGAATTAAGAAGATTTGAGCTAACAAATCATTTTAGTTGGCATATTTAGATCATATTATTAGAGTTAAGTTGACAATATGGTAGTGATTTTAGTTCTAGGCATGTTCAGTGAAAATTGCAACTTTTAGACTTTGAATCTATAAGAGAAAATGTGCTAGGAGTATTTTTGAACCTTATCTTGGCCAAATCTAAGTAAAAATCAATGAAGTTAGGATTTATGGGATCCACAGAATCATAATAAAAAGATATCCACTTCGATTAAAATGGTTATAAAAATAGCCAAATGGAAAAAGGAAATTGATAATGAGTTTCGCTTCCATTTTCTATTAGACATTATAGTAACTTTTCTTTATTAGAAGCTCGTAGTAGTTACAGTCATTGTTAGGTAAATCCTCTTTATCTTGATTGAAGGAAATGTAAGCCTTTGCAACTTTGAAGATTGAGAGATAATTGGGTCTTATTGTTAAGTATTTCTTCCATTTGTATATTCAATTATTTTTTAGTACTTTTGTTATTATGATTTTTTTATTGATTTCTAATTTGCCTGATTAGTTATCGATTAAAATGATCATCTACTAAATTAAATGTTAATATATATAAGTTCAATTCTTTTAATCGTTGTAGCAACTAGAAGTTTTAATTTCCTACATAAAATTTTTTAAACTTTTAGGAGAAGCATTCAACTAAATTAAATGTAACTATGTATGTTGTGTTATCTTGCTTTGATGATCTTTATTTTCTTAAAGTTGTTTAATTAAATTTCAAATCATATATAAAGTTGTCAAACAATAAAGGTTAATTGATTTATGTGTTTATGATCAAATAGCATTAAGGAAAGACAAGTATTTAATATCATATCAAATATATGAATAATAAAATAATTATTTTTTATCGATGACCAATAATGGATGCGATTGTAAACCAAGGTTTATTTTATTTATAATTCTCTTTTTTATTATTCACAACATTTAACTTATTATATTACAAATTTCATATCATTACATCCTCCACAATTTTAAATATATCTTTCATAAAAATTGACAAAAAAATTCCCTATGGGATTGCTTCCTACTTTCTTATACTATCTTTATATTATTATAGGAATTTAGGATCTAATTTAGGGTGCAAACAGTTGATCAAAAACAAAAGCATGCGAGATTTGACTAAAACGATAGATTTTAAAAACTTTTTCTGAAATCAAAACATAGCGAAAACAAAATAACAAAATCAACATGTTTCAACCGTACATGATACGGTATAAGGAAAATAATTAACATAAGAACAAGATGGAAATTATACCGACTCCTTGCTATAGCTTTGACTCCTCGCTTTTGTATCCTTTCCCTGTCAATGTATCCTCTCCTTATTATTGTATCCTAGACCAATTCGATCTACCAGTTGTTCTTCTTGGACAATCCGGCTAACAAGATCCTTTGGTGGGAAAGGAGAAAAAATATTTTGAGGAGATTTTCCTTAGATGAAAGAAGCCAAAAGTGAGACTCATTTCATTCAAGTTTCAGCTAGCACTTGCAAGAGAGGAGAGAGTGTGTCAAAAATGCAAACACCCTTCTTCATACTCTCTCAATTTCGGTTACAGATGAAAGAAGAAGTGCATCCAATGCATCACTCATTCTTTAATAAAACATAAAGAAGTCAATAAATGAGACCCTCTCATTTTTGGTTATGAGATGAAAGAAGTGAGAGAGTACATCAAGTGCTCCTTCTCCTCCTTTAATCAAATGAATGCTAAAAGGTTACATTACATGCCATCATTAAAAAAAAATAATTAAACCATTTAATTATAAAATCATTACTCCATTTAATGATGATAAAGCATGATAATGTTAAATATGCAGTTGCACATTAAGCTATAAAAACTAAAATATGCCTCTTTTTTTCTTTAATAATTTTGTTTCAATTTTAATTAATCTAATTAATCAAATCAAACCAAAGTCCACCCCAATATTAAATGTTCATTTGGGCTTCTAATTAACAGTTAATTAATGCAAGCCCAACATTCAATCATAGGCTTTAGAACCTTATATTTCTTACTTTGTTTGATAATCTTCATAGAAACCAAATGAGGAATCTAATTGTACTTATATAATTCAAGCTCTAATAAGCCTAGAATTAATTTAATCTCATTAGAATTAATTTCAGTTTATTAACAAAATGTCATTCCACTAAAGACAATCAGTTGAACTCTTGAATCACTAAATATTATGAGAACACATGTTTCAATTAAGATGTCCAATTACAAACTCTATTATGAACCATATTATAGCCATCCACACAATAAAGGATAAAATTACCATTGTGCCCTTATGTTGGTTTTTCCTTCTAGATATCCCATTTTAGTCTATATGGTGATTAATGCACAAGATATCATCTCAGTGTTAAGACTTGATAGGTAGCTAGTCCATCAAACTATTGGTGCCAATTTAGTCACCAGTATCAATAAAACATCTAGAAGTGATGATATCATTATAAACTCTTTATTTGAGTGAATGTTCCCTGATACATGTTTCAATTAA
>JANVCQ010376470.1:0-19742 GCA_025531925.1 Erythroxylum plowmanianum | reverse complement strand
AGTAAAAGACCGCTTCTAGTGTTTTAGGCAAATGCATCTTCGACTGTAATACTTCCTGCTCACAACATTGTAAAAGACTCTGGTTCATCGCTCATACATGTAAAAATTGAGGGAAAAAAACATTAGAAAGTGTAAAAGAAATAGACGGGTAATGCGCAATTAACAATTGTTATGCTGAAGATTCGTTGTTATTCTTATAAAGAAGGAAAAGATCATTTTTTAGAAATTAAGTATTTGTGTTGTAAGGTAATAGCCAAAATTACAAGAAGAAGACAATCTATGAAGTAGATAAGAAGCTGATCTTAGAGGCGAACTGTGAAAATGAACATAAGACCAAATATAATTTAATACTTACAAGTTAAATCACAGACCATCCCCTCTTATCAATTCTAGTTGCCTTATTCTGCTGTTAATCCTTTGAATTACCAAATTAATACTTAGTAATTGCTCTTAAAAATCTCTTTCGTTTCTTTTCCCACCATAAGCTATAGACAAAACACCTAAGAGCTATATGAAAAAGCTTAGAATAATCCTTAAGTAGTTGGGACTTGGATACTCGATGAGTGGTGTTCTTCCATTTAATATCATGGCAAGAAAGTCTACTAATATACGATTAATTGACTATATTTACATATATGTATTTAGTGTGTTTTTTTTGTTATTTGAGCATTTTATAGTATTTTTGGTACTTATTTTACTTTAAGTATATTTTTAGATGATAATTATTTTCATAGACTAAAAGGAGAAGAATTCGAGAGAAATCAAAACATAAAACAGAAGATTTGATGTAACTTTGAAGATACAACTCAGTGTATAGGGATCGTGTGAGTCACTGTAAATATGTGAAGCTTCGAACATGCTTTATGCCCGTGTAAAGATATGCGCCTGTGCATGTTGACATACACAACCGTTTATGTAGCCCGTATAAGCTTCTGCGATCATGTCAAGTTGTAACTTAGAAGGTATTTTGAGAGTGTAAATTGCATCATGTTTTAAAGCTTAGTTTCATATGTATTTAATTGTTAACTTAATTGTTTAGTATGTATTTAGGTTAGAATTGTGTTAGTTTGTTAATTATTTGTGTTTAAGTGTTTTTATGGGTTAATATAAGTCTTTAAGCTTAATTATTATGTCTTTTAGGTACCTTGATATGTTTGTTAATATTTCAGGATCAATATCGAAGAATGGAGAAGTTTCGGAGATACTTGGGCCGAAACAACAGCCCATGATCATTGCACAATAGGCCATGATTGTGACAGAAGCTCTGGAGTTAGTGATGATGATAGAAGGCTCAGATGTGGCCACGACACTCAAAAACATCAATTTTCGAGGGAGTTTTTGGACATTTTTGGACCTCGGAAAAACCCTAGGACTATCCAGAACACAAAAGGTATATAAAGAATAAGAAAAAGAAGATGATGAGCTTTTGCATCAGTCACTTTTGGAGAGAAACCCTAGAGAGAATTGTTGAGAGATTGAGAAAGAGAAGAAAGAAGAGAGAAGTGGAGAAGAAGTCAACATCGATGTATTCCCCGGATTAAAAGTTTCTGACATTGCTACCTCCCATCTCTGTTTAGAATCATATTTCTTGTTATTTTCTATTTTATTATTATATAGAATTGGAAATAGCAGTTTGATGATAAGATTGTGAATGTTAAGATGTTCCATATTCACCTTCGGGTTTTTTAATATTTGATTTAATAAAATCTGATTGTTTTATGCTTATTGGAATTATTGTGATTGATTTCTGTGATTACATAACTCGATAATAGACTGATAGGGTGAATCAAATAAAAAATAACTAAATTGGCCTAACAAGAGTTAGGTGATTTAATAAAAAAGAGAAATTAATCAAATCAGTAATTGTGTGAAGATAAATCTCACATAGGTTCCTGATAGTTTATTAAACAAATTCAGATCTAATTAAGGTTCTAGATAGATTGTTAACTGAGAAATTGCAATTTTCCATAATTTGATTAGGGTTTGTAATTTAAGGTTAATGGTTATAACTCGAGAGAGAATAATCAACCCTAAGATCGTCTAGGATCAATAATCCGATAGTTCATAATTGATTAGGCTAGCGTTAAAAACAAGTAAAAATCTCTTTCTCTCAATTGATAGTTCCTTTAGGTTGATTCTTGAGTGTGTGTTGCAACTGCTACTTTGTTAATATTTTTATAATTGATTCTTGGAATTGAGTTGCGTGGTTGAATTAAATTCTTACCTTAGTTACATTTTGAATTACTGGGAATTATTTTGGTCTTAGATTTTAGGATTAGATTATCCCTTCTCATGGGATGGACAATTTAGGTACTGCACAAATGACCCATAAGCTTGTGGATTATTGAGGTTATTAATTAAAACTTACATATATCGGAAAACCACAATCAAGTTTTTGGCGCTGTTGCCAGGGAGGTGATTAGTATAGTTCTTTAGTCTAGGAATTTTTCACTATCTTTTATGTTTAAAAAAATTAGAGCATAAAGTAGAGACACACCAAGGCATCTTAGAATGAGAAATCAGAGGCATAAAGTAGAGACACACCAAGACATCTTAGAATGAGAAATCAAACATCTGAAGAGTTAGATGCCAAGAAGAAATGGAAAGAACAATGATGGAAGATAGATATTATAGGGGCCAAGGATCTTTTGCGAATTACAATGAGTCACAGTATGGTTGGAGAAGTAACAATCTTTATTCGAACATGTACTCTGGGGTGGCAAAACCACCCTGATTTCTATTGGTCCAACAATGTAGGGACTCATTTAGGATGTCAATACCTATTAGGACTTCAGCAAGATGAGTCTAGTTCATAGGATTCTAAATTGGACAAGATCCTGTATAAGCTCAAGGATACGGAAGAGGGTCAGAAGAGACTATAAGAGCAAATTGAGCAAGTAATAGAAAATCATGTCTCGTCTATTCACAATCTAGAGATTCAAGTAAGACAACTTTCCTGTGAATTTTGTAAGAGAAGTGTGGAAAACTCTATGAGCAATATGGAATTCTATCAATGAGAGCAATACGAGGTTGTCACACTTAGAAATAGGGAAGAACAAGAAGAACCAGTGAAAGACCATGTTGGACCTTACTAAAAGACCAAGAAATCAATAGAGAGAATGAAGAAAAGGATGAAAATCCCTCACATAATATGCTAGATCTTGGTATACTATATGTGAACATCGAAAAATCTTTGATAGATGTCCATAAAAAAAACCTTATCCTTTCAATTAACGATGACCAAGTGACATTCAACATGAATAATGTATTAAAGAATCCAAAGGAGAGTAGCTCATTTAGGATGATTGATGTGTTTGAATCTTCTAAAGAAAAAAAAAAGACAAAGAACAGATGCAATAGATATCTAGTTTGAAAAAGCTATGAAAGTTTCTATTCGTGAAATGGAAGAAGTCGAGGAGATGAAGGTGATTAAGGAAGAAAGAGAGCAACTAACCTTTTTATAGGAAAAATTGTTGGATTCGATGGAAGAATCAGGGAGTTTTGTTATTCCCTATTTTATTAACAGTTTGTTAGTGAAAAGGGCATTACTGAAATTAATTGGTTTTCCCAACTTTATCAATATTTTCCTTCTGATCATTTTGCAATTTGTAACTTACTTACAGGCTAGAAAACTAAAATTGGGCATCATGGGGGAAAGCAAACCGCTCATAATTGTTCCTGACTGAGTTTTAAAGGATGAAGGTCAAGCTAATGACCATAAATTAGCAAGTTTAGTAGTTAGATTTAAATTATTGTGTAGTTAGGTTTGTTTTAAATTCTTAAATAAGTTTTGAATCATTTGGAATGGTTTGGATTGCTTTTTCTCTCTTGAATCACTTATAAGATAGGAAAACACTTTTTATGTTAAGCGGATTTAGTCTTAACACTATTACCATCACCACCTCCATCACCATAAACAGTTCCATTTTCTAACCTTTTTCTTTTCATTTTTGTTAGTATTTTCTCCTTATGTTTTTTGTATAATGTGATTTATTTCCCCCTGGTGTGTTTGTGTACCCTTCTCACATTGAGGATAATGTGTTGTTTAAGTATGACGAGGGTTGTTTGTTTTTACCTTGAGTGTGATTTTTGCATATTGTATGATAGTTTGTGTGGGTTAAATGATGTGAATTGTGTGAATGCATTAATGGCTAGGACTTAACGGGAGAGATTTAGCTTTAAACATAACCTTTTAGGTTGCAAAGATTTATTAGCTTGTGAAAATAGTGACCTAAGTTACTTAGGGGTAAATATGCTAGTTAATTAGGATATGATGTTAATCCATTCACCTCAGGAATTTGCCATATTCATTTATAATTTTAGGCTAACCAAACAAGTAGCATTATTAGTACATTTTCATGAGAATGATTAGCTAAAGCAATAAGGTAGGCAAAATTTTGAGTATAATAAAAATTGTAGAATTTTAACTAAAATAACTATACCGCTAGCCTTCGGGTTATGGATAGAGCGAGCAACCAGTTAAGAATGTGATGTAGTTGAGTAACTGGATCGAAATGTATCACAAATATATGCCTTCGCGTAAAAAAGGTTATAATGACATTCCAACCAAACAACTTAATAACAGCATGACTTAATTAAGTAACCAGATCGACATTCATCACAAATATTTGCCTTCACATTAAAAGACTAAATTTATGTCCTTAAAGAAAAATTAACAAAAAGAATGTTTTCAAATAAAAACCTACCAAACTTGTTAGTAGCTTGATTTTTCATAAAAACCTGCAGATTTGTTTTGACTTAATGATTATCAATGTGTGTGTGTAAGTGATAGGGGTAAATAAACTCAACATTGAAATTTTGATTAGTTTGTATATTTAGTCCAAGGTGTTTAGACACAAATTTCGTTTGTTAATAAGTTAAAACAACTTGGATGATTGTGTTTAGAGTTAGATTTGTTTCCGAAGTTGAAGCCCTTGTTTCATTACTACATTGTGTGCTTTTTGTTTTTGGATATTTGTTGTTTTGTTTGCTTAAGGACAAGCAAACGTTTAATTGTGGGTATGTTGATAAGTGTAAATTGCATCATGTTTTAAGGCTTAGTTTGATATGTATTTAATTGTTAACTTAATCAATTAGTATGTGTTTACGTTATAATTGTGTTAGTTTGTTAATTAATTGTGTTTAGGTGATTTTATGGGTTAGTAAAAGTCTTTGAGTTTAATTATTATGTCTTTGAGGTACTTTAATATGTTTGTTAGTATTTCAGGGTCAACATCGAAGAATGGACATGTTTTAGAGACACTCAGACTGAAACAACAACCCACAATCATGGCACAATAGGCCACGATCATGACAGAGTCACTGAAGTCAGCCCACGTTCGTGGCCCATATATCATGATCATGACAAAAGGCTCAGATGTGGCCCATGATTGTGGCGTTCATTTCGTAGACATGCAGATACTCAAAAACATCAAGTTTTGAGGGAGTTTTTAGACTTTCTTAGACCCCGAAAAAATCCTAGGATTGCCTAAAACATAAAAGGTATATAAAGAATAAGACAAAGAAGATGAGGAGCTTTTGCGTCTACCACTTTTGGATAGAAAACTTAGAGAGAATTATTGAGAGATTGAGAAAGAGAAGAAGGAAAGAGAAGTGGAATAGAAGCCGACATCGACGTACTTCCCGGATTAGAAGTTTTTGATGTTACTACCTCTTGTCTTCTTTTAGAATCGTATTTCCTGCTATTTTCTATTTTTATTATTGTATAGAATTGGAAATAGTAGTTTAATGATATGATTGTGAATGTTGAGATATTCTATACTAACCTTCTGGATTTTTTAATCTTTGATTTAATAAAATCTGATTGTTTTATGTTTATTGGAATTATTGTGATTGATTTCTGCGATTGCATAATTCAATAATAGACTGAGAAGGTGAATTGAATGAAAAATTATTAAATTGGGCTAACGAGAGTTGGGTGATTTAATAAGAAGGAGAAATTAATCAAATCGGTAATTATATGAAGAGAGATCTCACATAGGTTCCTCATAGTTTATTGGAAAACTTCAGATCCAATTAGAGTTTTAGATAGATTGTTAATTGAGAAATTGCAATTTTTTATAATTTGATTAGGGTTTATAATTTAAGGTTAATGGTTATAACTCGAAAGAGAGTAATCAACCCTAAGATCATCTAGGACCAATAATACGATAACTTATAATCGATTAGGTTAGCATTAAAGATAGGTAAAAATTCTCCTTTCTCTCAATTGATAATTCCTTTAGGTTGATCTTGAGTATTGCAATTGCTACTTTGTTAATATTTTCGTAATTAATTATTGGAATTGAGTTGCGTGATTGAATTAAATTCTTGCCTTAGTTTTGTTACATGAATTACTATGAATTGTTTTGGCCTTAGATTTTAGGATTAGATTATCCCTCCTCATGGGATCGGTACCTTAGGTACTATACAAACCAGTCATGATGCTTGCGGATTGTCGAGGTTATTAATTAGAACTTACACACATCGGAAAATCACGATCAATATACATAGTGGTGTAAGTTACGAGTATATTTTATAAACCCTATTTTTTCTACAAAAGAAAGTTATGAAAGCTAGAGCCAAAAAGAAAAAAAGCAGTTCTGAACAGAGATTTAGGAAAACATGATTGCATTATGAAATCTGATAGAGAGCAAGCTTTGATCTAAATTTCAAGAATATTTCATTAGAGATAAAAGGCGATATAGATTATGAATTCTTTTATTTCTATTTGTTCTTCTAAATATTTAATGTCGGAATTGTTTTCTATGTTTAGGAACTAAATTGTTTAGTGCCTAGGTATGATGAACTCTAAGTTAGGATGAATAATATGATGTAGTTTTTTATTCAACTCAATTTTATTGATTGAATTATTGCGATTGAATTATGCATTTATATTCTTGAGCTAATATATCCAAGACATTGGTCTAAAGTTTGATTTCATGTAATTAAGATTGAGCAATCCTTTCCTTCGAATAGATCTACTATAATTAGAAAAAGTTGCATGCAAAGCTAGAGATAGGTAGACATACATCCTCTGAATTATGATCACACCTAATAGTGAAATTCACAAATTAAGTAATGCAATCTTAGGGGTTTTAACTAAAAAGAGGTTTTAGTTAATCAACCGATGGTTAGATATTAATAGTTTTGAGAAAGATATTACAAGACAGGAATTTTTATGGTCTAATAATCAATAATTTAATTTTATGATAAAAGGTTAATGTTTAAGATATCTTAGGGGGGTTTATCACCTAAGTACCATTTGTTTGATTCATTTAATCACAGTGGTTCCTTTATCTTGGTTCATTATTGTATTAAAATTTAGTTTTTTTGTTCTAGTTCTAAATTAAATTCATAACCTGATTTGGGGGTTAGATAATAGAAAAATAGTTAACACTAGTACTTATAATCCTTGCAGGATTAACCTATACTTATCAATGCTAGCTATACCTACACCATACATTTGCAATTAAAACTTATAACATCATAAGCGTACACAAAAACAATCATCTTCATCTTGCTTGGATGTCTTTCTATAAAAGATTATGACTAGGGCAATTAAAAACAAGTGGTTTATGGATTCAAAGGAATCCAAGCACAATCTACAACTGAGATTGGATAAGGGATAGAAGCATCCTTAATTCTATCTATTATGGTTATAGTTTCCTTTACAATAAGCCAGAATACAAAGGATACATTTGGAGCAAGTTATTTATTCCATAACAGATTGAACTAGTAGACCTTATGAGTTAAGAATCTAAAATAAATCCATATAAGAATTGTTGGTGAAGTTAGTTTAAGAATGCCTCAACAAGCTAACTTTCTTCTCTTGATTAGGATTAGGAAAGTAAAGTGAAAGTTGTTTTTGTAGGATTTCTAAACTTCTCTTAGTGTATAATTAATTGCTTCCATCAATAAGGGAACTTACTCTAACATTTGGTTAGTAAAAGAGCCTTAGGTTAGAGAAGTTATGAAGCAAATAAGGGGACAAGTATGCTCTAATTATCATTCTATAACCAGTTATTATAGTCATTTATAATTTTGATTTAGATTGAGGACAACAGTGTATCTCTAAGTTTCAGTATCTAATATATGCTCTATAATGAATCACACCTAAGGTTAAGTATACACATATTCTTTGCTCTCATATATTGTCCATGGATTCATTTAACCTACAATGATTCTTTATCATGACAATTCTCCGTTTTCTTTTATGCAATAAAGTCTTATTCACCATCTAAATCGATAGAATCTCCAAATCCCACTCATTCTTTGGCAAGTAAATGTTCTTCCAAGGATTGTTCATATTACTTTGATATTGAAAGTCATGAAGCAACCTTTCTGAAGAAATTTTTTATTTTCAGTAAGGAAGAATAAAGGTTTTTTCTTTCTTAATGCTATCCCTATCATTAATGGTGTTTTGTATTTATTCATAAGTTAGTTCTTTTTTTGTAATAAGCACTACTTGATTAAGGCTTTTTGGTGATATTAATTTAATAATTATTTTATTAATGTAATTGAATAAGTTTATGTTGACTTAATAACAGCTTTAATTCAGAATTATGAGAATTATGGTCTATTATTGGATCCATGGTTAGAGAGGCCATTCATGAGTTTTTAAAAAAAGGGTTGATCTTAACGGAATTTAATAAAACTTTTCTTTGCTTAATTCCTAAAAGTTCTAACCCCTTTACCTTTGTTGATTTCAAGTTCATTGCATGCACAAACTTCATTTATAAAATCATTGTCAAGATCTTAACAAAATATTTTAAGGAAGTTCTCAATCTCATTATCAGTGAGAATTAGAATGCCTTTATGAAGGATAGAAGCATTGATGAAAACATTAATATCACTCAAGAACTCTTAAAGGGATATACCAAAAGGAACTATTCCCCTAATTGTTCTATTAAGATTAACTTCAACAAAGCTTTTGGTTGCATCAATTGGTCCTTTCTCTTTAGGCTTCATAAGGCTTTCAACTTTCCTGATATAATAATCAATTGGATTAAGGCTTATTTATCCACTACAACCTACTATGTTCTGATTAATGACATACCTTCTGGAATTATTAAGGGGAAGAGATAATTAGACAGGGGGACCCCTTGTCTCCTTATCTATTTATTCTATGTATGGAAGGGCTCTCTCAATTGCTCAAGGCCAAAGTCTCCCATAATCCCAAATTCAAGTTCCACTCCAAATGGAGAAGACTTTCACCCACCATCTCTGTTTTGCAGATGACTTAATTCTCTTTTTCAAAGCACTTCCTAAATATGTTAAGCTATTGATGGACACTCTTAATGTGTTCTTTGAGATGTCAGGTTTAAGGTTAATCTTAACAAAAGTCATTTTATTCTCTCAACTTCAGTGGAACCTCTCCAAGACACTATTTCCTCTCTAACTAGTATGAATAGGAAACTCCCTCCTATATAATATATGGGTCTACCTATTTCTATTAGAAGGCTATCCTTCAATGATTGCCTACCATTTGTTGAAAAATTCAATAGAAACTTAACAAGTGGACTAATAGATTTCTTTCCTATGGTGGTAGAGTTCAGTTAATTAAGTTTGCTTTACACTCCCTCCACTTATACTGGAGTACTGACTTTCCTTTGTCAAAGAAATTGGTCAAAGCCAGAGAAAAAATGATGAGAGATTTCTTATGAAGTACAACAAATGGAGGTTCAAGCTTTCCTAAAGTCAAATGGGCATATTTGTTTAAAAGCCATGGAGAAGGGGGGATAGGAATCATTTTGTAAGAGTTGTTAATAATGTCTTTTTGATAAAAAGTCTTTGGAGAATGCTTCAAGACAAGCATTCCTTGTGGATGAGATGGTTTCATAGTTACTTTTTGAAAGGGAACAACATATGGTCCCTCTCATCTAGATCATCCTATTGTTGTTTCCTTAATGAAATTAAAAAAAAGATGAACTAGCTAATGAAGTTTGTTGCAAAATTAGGAATTGGAAGACTACTTTCTTATGGCATGATAATTGGACTAGATTTGGTCCTCATTCCTAAAACCCTAATGTTGTATCAACTTTTTCAGGGCTAGATCACAAGACTAAGGTTGTTATTCTTATTAATCATAATGACTAGATTCAAATTCCTGATGCAATCCAATACCTTAAACTACCTTACTCTCCTAATTCTAACTCTTAAGACTGTTATCTTTGGCTTAGAACTTCGATTGAGAGCGTTTATAGCAAAATCTATAGGAAATGGGTTTATCACTTATACCAAAATGATCCCTGTGTTAAAGTTATCTAAAATAATATAGTTAGACTAAGTACAACTTTCATCCTATGGCTAATGGTTAGGAACAAAGTAGTAACAATGGACAAACTTCAATTTATGCCAAATATGAATAAAATATGTTTTTTGTGTAAGAAAGGAATAGAAACTAGGGATCATTTGTTCTTTCTCTGCCCTTTTTCGATCATTATTTACAATAAGATCAGAGATTTTATCTCATGGCATATGTCCTCTAATTCTTTTATAGAGATAGTCAAGATCTTAGCCGAAGCACAAGCTTCCACTTCACTATAAAAGAGGAAGGTGTTGTTTCTAGCCATATCAGCTCAAGAGATATGGAAAGAAAGAAATCAGCGAAAGTTCCAAAACAAAAACGTTCCATGGAGATAGTACTACAATCAATTATTTAGGCTAGTAGGGAACAATTTTTATGTTGGGAAATGGAACGAGATAAAGAAATAGAGTTTTGGCTCTTACCTAGGAAATCCAAACACTGCATGTTACCTTGTGAGATCTTCAAGCTCTTTCTGGAAACATGGAACAATTGATTAAAAAGTAATTTGAGTAAGGTGAGGCTTCCAGATAGATTTCTCTCACCTATGAGTTGACAGGTACGAGTGGTGATGACGATCGCTTATGGAAGATCCCAACCCTAATTGGGAAATTTCTCGATACAATTTGTAGAAAGAATATGGGAATGTTTACTACTTCTACACTCCACTCTTGCTTTGTTGTCGTTTCACTTGGCTAAAGCTTGATACGTTTTCATCCAACTTCTTCTGAGGGTCTGTTTAATATGTTGTCATCCAAGTTTTTAGTTGTCTCCTTATTTTAGTGTCTTATTGTTCACCTTTGTAATAAGAGAGTATGTTTATTCTCCAATCGACTTATTGTCCTTCACTATTTTTTGATACAATTAACTTTAATTTTTTTTAAAAAAATAGAGAACTATTTCAATCTGCTAGGGATTTCGCTGTTCCATATTCTTTAGCTTTCATTTTTGCATTGTTTTATGGATATTTAGGTGTCACAGGAGAGAGTGGTGACATTCTTTTGGTTATTATAAATTTAAATGATGAATGCTTCTATTTCAAAATTGTAGTTTCTTACTAGTTGGGTTTCTTTTTTACTTATGAGAAGTTTCTAGTTTAAATTTCGAATTTTTTGAAAAAAAACTCAAGGATTTTACATATTATGTCAATATGACATGGAAAATTAGCTTGTTTATGTTCTTTTTGTTGGTATAATTTATGATATTTATATAATTTTACTTTATATAATGCTTAATATTTTAAATACGATTTAATTTTATAATAATAAGTAAATAATTTGTATTAAAAAACATGTTGATATACTATATACAAAACATATTTTTTAAAATCATAGATTAAAAATGTAACAAATAATATATCACAATATTATAAAAATGTAACAAATAACGTTTAGCTATGTTATGAAAATATAGAAAATAATATTTGGCTACGTTATAATACATGTACGTAAAAATATTTGGCTATGTTAAAAAAAATGTAACTAATAGCATATTATGAAAACGTTGTAAAAGACTATTGGCTACATTTTATTTTTGTTTTCAGTCATTTGGTGTCAAAATTTTCCTGCTAAGATTTAATTTTTAGATATGTTTTTGTAATGTTTTAGCTATAAAAAATTTTCATAGCTAATACTTTGTGCCTACAATTTTTAAAAACGTCGCTTATAGTTTTCAGTTACAAAGAATTAGTGATGCTTAATGCAACAAAACATAAACATCACAAATAACTATAGGAGACATTTTTTAGAAAATTAGCAACATTGTTTTTCGTAGTCAATTGTCTATATAATTGTAGTGAATCATTTAACATTAAACTTTTTCCTGCCAACATTCTTTTTTTGCTACATTTTTGTAATGCTTTGGCTACAAAAAAAATATTTCTTCTCTACGATTTCTAGCTACAGGTAACATTTTTGGAACAATTAGCTACGTTTTTTTTGTAACCAATTATCTACTTTGGTTAGTCAAGCTTGTACACTTGCACTATCGATTGCGACACTCATACAAAGCCAATGCACTGCATGAATAAGTGAATGTTCATGGTTTGTTGTTTATCCTTAAAGACCAGCTCTTTGTTTATCCCCTGGTAGAAATTTCCTTAACTTGTCACAATTTCGTATAGATACAGACCCTAAATCCTGGGAATTGTCATCATGAGTTAGATGACACTTAGCTATTATAGAACAAAACCTAATGGTTTTAATATTTTTAGGTTATTATTGATGCTCTAATTATTGAAAAATTAGGGCAGGATCTGATCCCGATTGTAATGGAATAATTACGAAACTTTTTCGTATTTTATTTTCCTAAAAGTCAAGATCACTTTAATTCTATACAATGATTAATGCATAAAGCATAATAAAGAATAAATTGTAATTCATATCTTAATCTGAACTTGATCACATTCTTGTCATGTCCCTTGAACCGTTTTCAAATTTGATCCATTTTAGTCACCATAGCCTCACAAGTATCTAACCTCTAACGGTATCCACAATAACAAAACTTTGCAACTTTTACAAAGTCAGTTATAGTAAATTTTGGACATTTTAGTAATTTAATTGAAATTAAATTTTAATTTCATTTAAACTTTAATTAGAATTAGACTAAAATACATTTAACCCCTGTGTTTTTTCCTTGGTACCTTATCCCCCTCTATTTTAGAAATGAACTTATTACCCCCTTTGACCACCAATCATAGGAGCTTAGAATTTAAAAAGATTTTTTTACCCCAGTATTATGATGACATCATTACAAATGTACATGTTGCATTTTTTGGATAAAAATACCCTTTTAATCTTTTGTTGACTAAAATATTTAAACCCTTATATTTTTTGCTTTATTTTGTTATACCCTTTATTTCAAAAATAAAATGTCTCTCTCCTCTTTTCTTTCTCTCTTACCTTCCACCGGAAAGCTCCATTGCTTCGCCAGAAAATTAGTTCCAATTTTGGTGATGTCTCTCCTTTTATCGATGGAAAATAACCTATTTATTTAAATTGAGGTTCCTCCTTCTCGTTGAGCTACATTTTTAGGGCCCTATTCAGTGATGGTTCAGATCTTCTCACTCGGCTATATATCTCTGTGATTTGCGCATTTTGTGAGAATGTGGGTTGTTTGGTTCCTACTTAGTGCATTGCTTTGAAGTTTTACTGTTGAAGATCGTGATCTAGGGTTAGAGTTTCAGGGTTTTCGATCCTTCTCATTTTAGTTTTGTTTCCTAACAGTTAGCAAGAAAACAAAGGGGCATAGAAAGTGTTCCTGATATAAAATGGTTAGTAAATCACATACACGTGTGTGTGTTTTAGTGTTTCGTTATTTTATTCAAAATATATGGACTTTTTGGATAATTTTGTTCAATGGTTGTGGAATTTATTATTTAAATATTTTTCTCATCTTTATTAGTTTATCAATTAACGAAAGATTGGTTGAAGAATGTTCCCTTTAGAATTGCATCATGGTGCATGTTTAAGAAAAATCCAGATTGGCATTATATGGGAGTGGAAGTTTCATATTTACCTAGAATTGATCCTAATTATATGTTAGTCATTGAGCTACAATATGTTCTAAAGGAAATGAATCTCCCTATTAATATGCCAATGCATTTTAGGATGTCAGATTTAGGACTTAGGGATCTAAATAATGATAAAATTATATACTGCAAGAAAATTACAAATTAGCGACGAAAAATTATTGACAAAAACAATACCGTAGTAAATTATCGACAACAAATTAGTTTCTGTCGATAATATTATTGGAAAAAATTACATTTTGCTATGGAAAAAATATTCGTCAGTAAAAGTGGAGGAAAATTATACCGACATAAATAAGCGTCGAAGTGTACCGACAAAATTACAAATTAGCGACAAAAAATTACTAACGAAAACAATACCGTAGTAAATTACCGACAACAAATTAGTTTCTGTCGATAATATTATTGGAAAAATTTACATTTTGCTATGGAAAAAATATTCGTCAGTAAAAGTGGAGGAAAATTATATAGACATAAATAAGCGTCGAAGTGTACCGAGAAAAAGTGGAGCGATGTCTGTCAATAAAATAGGCGAGAATGCTTGGCAACATAAATAAGTGTCGAAGTGTACCGACAAAAATAGATTCCACCGACGGAATAACTATTCTGTTAGTAAAATTGAAAGTTAAATGTCATCATTGGCTTCAGCTTCAACGTTTTTAATATAATGAAAACTACATCTTTTAGTTGTTTTCATACGACGTCAAACCTACCAAAGCCCAACCCTTCGTGTTTCACTCTTTGGTTTCCCTTCTGTTTTATCTTCATTTTCTCCTTTGTCACCATCAGTGGTTCCCTGTCGCTATTGCTGTCTGTGGTTCCATGTTGTTCATCGTCTGTCGTCAGTTGTGTGTGTTTTGATTTCCTTGTTGTTTTCCCTTCTCTATGTCCATCTTCTTCCATCGTGTGCCATCGTTGTCATCTTCATTTAATTGTCAGTCGAGTTAAGTGGTCCATCTAGTTTTACTTGTGATGGTGACATTGATATATTTAGGTTTTGTTTTTTACTAGGTTTTATGTACTACTTTGATTGTATAGGTTTAATCATTAGTTGTGTGTTTTGTTTAATTTGATTGTATGAGTTTATTTGTTGGTTGTGTCTTTATTTAGTTGTCAGTTGTGTGTTTTGTGTTTGGTTTTTTGCCTCATTATGTAGTTAGGATGGTGTACTGCGCTTGGTTTTGTGTTTTGCCTCATTATGTAGTTGTGTAGTGTGTCCTTCTTCTTCCATCACGTGTTTTTTACTGATTTGATTGTATGGACATTATGCTTTATTGCCCATTGATTTTTTAATGCATTATGCTTTACTGTCCATTGATATTTTTGTAACACATTATGCCATATTACTATTCTTGTCTGCATTTTTCCAATATTGTGTGATGAATGACAATATACTTTTATTAAATACAGCATTCTATAATGGAATTTGATAGTAAAATTGTTAAGCATAATAGTTATGATTCTATGAAAGATTCTAATGATTATAGTCATCTTTACTCAATTAGTATGATTTATTCTTTATCATAGCTAGTTTTTGAACTAAAATGATAAGATGGATTGGAAGCTGTCATCTATAAGCATCTTGAGAATGAGAATAAGAAATTCATCAAGAATATTATGTTTTAAGAATTGAAAATTTGATTCATTAAAAAGGTTGGAATCTGAATTACATAACATCCTAGCAATTTGGGTGAAACCAAGATAACATGGATCTTGAGTTGTAAGAAATTGTT
This sequence comes from Erythroxylum plowmanianum, assembly GCA_025531925.1. Classification (NCBI taxonomy): domain Eukaryota; kingdom Viridiplantae; phylum Streptophyta; class Magnoliopsida; order Malpighiales; family Erythroxylaceae; genus Erythroxylum; species Erythroxylum plowmanianum. Next base: position 4,174 of record JANVCQ010376470.1, on the reverse strand, counting down.
GTAGTCTCACCTAACCCTCATAAGTGAAAAAACTCAGGTACTAAAGAAAGTAGCCACTTTATATATTTGAATTGCATCTTACTCACACTTAACCCATTACTTGTAAAAATGAATGAAGCCTCTTATAATAGATATTGGTTGAAGGAAAAGGAGTTGGGTTGAGCTAATAACTTAAAAAAGTGCATTACTTGGGAAGCAATCCAAAAACAATTTTTTATTTTTATTCTTTCATCCCATTTCATTTATCTTGTTATTAGCAGTTCTTGTTTGCTTAGCTTCTTTTATTTTCCATATTTTAGTATTTACAATGAGGACCCTATAAAGTTTAGGCATGAGGGAGAAATTGTTCTCGGATGTGCTTAATTGGGAAGTTTCATTTTTATTTTTTATAGATTAAATTATTGTATATGATATGAGATTAAAATAATGAGTATGAATAATAAGTAAAATGGTTTAATTAACTTAAGGTATATATTTTAATTAACATTTGAAGTTGAATTCAAAAAGAATGGGTGAAAAGTTTTTGGTAAATTACTTAAAATTTATGAGCTTTTTTAATCATATGAGATTAATACATCTATGTCAATATGTGTTTTTTTATATTTCATATTCGTCTTTGTGGATGTATCCTTAGAACTTCCTTTGAACCATTTTAAGATTACATTGATATGTGCATGCTTGAAATAAGATAAAAGATATGTTTGAATTAATCATTTAACTTAAATAGGCTACTCGATAAAATATCTCTTATCATCCGCTTTGAGCCTTTAAACTCCCTAGAGAATTTTGTTTAGTTAGCACCAGATAGGGTTTTTCATAAGAAGACCTTCACCTTGACTACTTCATTCATTGCCACAAGGAATCATCATAACCTATCCATTATCATAAACTATTTTATTTTTTTAAAGGATCAAATGTGGAACTTTCATTCATCTAAATATAACCTTTTTCCTTTTCAAAAGAGGAAAGAAAAAGACATTATCCAAAAACTCACTCTTTTACAAAGTCTAAGTTTCTATACTAAGCTAAACTTATTTTCAATTAAGCATCGATATGATGTTCAACCAATATTTTCATCATTTTTCATATTATGATTAAATATTCAACAAAATTTAGAACTATAAACCTAGAAATACAAAATTTGAATCCATTTGTTTACATTCAATAGAAATTCATAAGAATTTATCAACACTAGGAAAAATATGAAGTTGACGTTAAGAAAATCCTCACTTAAACCTAAAGACTTACATTTGGTCTCTAACCTAAAAAAGCCATCCTATTTGAAATTGTATCATTTCATTTATCTATCTAAAAGGTTAGAGTTACTATTATTCTTCCCTTTAAAAGTTACTTTCTTATTTTAAATTCATGTTCTTGGTTTTTCATAATTGAATTTGTTTCTATAGGAAAATTTTAAAGTGATGGAATAAGCTTTCTAAGATTAAAAAAATCAATTTTCTTTGGCAAGAAAGATTGTTGGCTTCTCCATTTTCAATTAGTCATAATTATTTCCCTTTTAGATTATAATGCATATTTAGTATAATAGTTTTTATGTCTTTGTTAGTATTTCATAATATTTTTAAATTTTGAGAATTTTTTTGAATGATTTAAGGTTCAATGCACTTTATTCCTTTGTGTTTCCTCGTATTGATCTTTTAAGCTTTATTTTTATTTATCTTTAGTGCATCATGTTATCAAGTATACAGTTTTTTATACTTGATTTTTATGTGTCATCCATTAGTTCCTTAATTTTAATCTTTCAAAATGATAAAAATGTAAAGCTTTAGAGATTAATATTGGTGGTTTTTCATATCATTTATGTTCAGTTTTTTATTCATTGTTCATATCCAAAACATACATATGCCCACGATCATACCTAACTGGTATACTAACATTAGGATTTCTATGAGGTTGTCCTCTTTTCGAATTTTTAATCATCTTTTCTTACCTATCCATCTTCTCCCAATTTTTTCTAAAAACCATGTTAAATCATTCAAACTATTATTGCATAATGTTTATGACAAACTTATGGATTCTTTAGATCTCCTATTTGATGCTTCCTCCCTATTAGACATTTTAAAAGTTCCATTAGGTTTTGATTTCTATTTTTTTCATTTTGGATTACGATTTTGGTCAACTAGTGATTTAGGTGACAATGTCAAGGCTTAGATAGACTAGTCAACTAGTATGGTAAAATGGTTAGCCAATGTCTTTTAATAACACATACCATAAGTTTGTACTAAAATTGATTGACCAATGCTACTGTCCTAGATATTAAATGGTTAGTTTTTGTTTCTAATGAATGTTGTAGGTTATTTTAAGTATATGTAGATTACATGTGAATTATAGGAGTGATCTTAGGCATAATAGAGAGTTGTTAAGAGTTTTTAGAGGCAAGAGAGTGGATTTATTCATTACATAACATATATTAAGACTTTGTCTATTGGTTTTATCATGAAAATTACTTTTTAATTTTATAATTATTACAATTAACTTTGTCATTTGGTATTACTAATGTCCTTAATATTTTTATGAAATTAATGAATTAAGTATTGTATACATATATAAGTAAGTTGTAGTTGTTTATTTTAATGAAATTTCAATATATGACAAAATCCTATAAAAGTATATTTATCATTCGATGCTAGTGAAATTTAAACTAATTAACTAGTTTATGTTTAGAATGTTTAAACATTAAATTGCTATTTTATTGGGACACATTTTTATAACGAGTGAAGTTGGTTATTTTTTATAACATCTTGTTACATTGTGAAATTCATTATTAAGACTTGCACTCTTGTGTGTATGGGACCATTTGAATTTGATATATGATATATAATTTATCTTTAATTCTTTCTTTAACACTATTAATCTTTCAAATATAATTCAAGTCATGCAACTACTATGAGTTTTAAAGTTATATAACCCCCTAAATTTACAACATCGAGAACTATAATGGTGCTATCATAGTATATGTCACAATAGTCCCCATGTGTTGAACTGATGTACTACACACTCTTTATGTTTGATGATTATTATTTCCATGTAAAATCAATCTCAAAGTACCAATATGGAGAATAGGAGGAAACCCTTGTTCTTGAAGGAATTGAAAAAATTATGAAAAGTTCAAATTCTTGTCTTATATGGAACTATGGAGATCATAATGAACCAAATACATTATTGCTAGATGATTCACATTATGAGGTTTTACATAATCTAGCATATAAATTTATTATTTACCTTTTATCTTTATTATAGGTGCATAATTACTTTGTTTGTTTCATGATTTTACACCTTCCTATTTATATGTCTAACCTCTCTGTTTTTTTTTTAGGTAAGGAGTTCAAGTGTTTCCTCACTCGTACTGATATTAAGATAATAACAATTCTACCTTAGGTGAGATACTCTAATGATTGTTATTTCTCTATTATTAAGTTAATACTATTTAACGACTTATGAGTGCTACAATCTTATCTTGTTTCTTTATTTATATTTATATATGGTTTTGGACAAAGATTGGAAGGTGATATTTATATGTATTTAAACTGATTGGTTAGGGCATCACATGTTTTGAATTATGTTACTTAGAACCCATATGATCAACAGGCCATATGTCTCTAGTGCTTTTACTTGTATGAGTGAAATTCCTAATTCTTTTGTCAAAAGAAGGTCCACATGTTTAATAATAAGGAAGGCTCCATTTATTTTCCATATGTCATTTTTTCTTGCCTAATCATCTATCCTCACTAGGTCTTCTTCATAGCAATTATATTGCAATACCTTTAAAGCTAGATCCATAATGAAAAATATGCTAAATTAATACCAAGTTTTTAGTTGTAATTATGTCAATAAACAAGAAAACCATATAAATTTAGATTTTATAATTTAAAAACGTTTCTATTATTAGGACTATAGACAAAGAAATCATAATACAAGATAAAAATTCTTATTAATTATTTAGTGGTGACATATTAAGCACTCTCCTAATATTTTCCCATTAACATGAATTAAAAAAAGGCATAGGCAGCAACTTTATTCCAATATTCACAACATGATTAGTTACATTATTCATCCAATATAATTTTTAATCTTAATCCTTTTTTAATTCTTATATATCTTTAAATGAATCTCTTCTCATGACACTTATATGATCATGGTTTGCTATTACAATAAT
>JANVCQ010375856.1:0-19754 GCA_025531925.1 Erythroxylum plowmanianum | reverse complement strand
GCAGGAATCTTGAGGAAGGGATGGTTATTGAGAGAATCAGTAGGAGGAAGAAGCTTTATATAGAAGATCTCGTCTCTAACGCCTACCATGTGCATCAGAATTTGGTAGACCTTGACATTTCTGCTTCCATAGTAGACTCACACGGTTTGCTTTTGGAAGCTCCCACGAGGAAGAATCATTTAATTAATAATAAAACTTAAAATTTTAAATAATACTCCATAAATTAGGTATTAATTAAAAGTTTTAAAATTATTAATTGATGAAAAATAGCAAGGCTCAGCATAGAACTGAGAGGTAGTAAGAGTGGCCTAATTGGTTTCAACTCTTCACTCAAGGCTCTCCTTTGTAGGAGGTATTGAGTTCGAGTCACTATAAAGGAGGAGATATTCTTTGGTCGGATCAATTATTGACGTCTCGTTTTCAACTGTAATATGAGAACTGGAGCTACTAGGAAACCTGAGGGCTGATGAAAACCTGATACTGAGCAGAACTAGTGATCAACCATCAACTGAACAATCAGGATGTGACGATTTTTTGTACGCAGAAGTATACGATTTTTTGTACGCAGAAGTATACAGGTTACGTACAAACATGAAAGATCTTAAAAGTTTCAAATTTGCCTCCTCTTAGGTGAGATCTCGAGGGCTTAGGATTAGTCCAGCAAAAACCGGGATACGTAATGTATATATAAAAAAAAGGGAGCTAGTCAAATCTCTTTGTACATGTTGACTATGAAGGAAACCTACATTTAGGTCTAGATTCAATGAGTGGTGTTCTAAGTTCTAACTGTTAAGCAATCAACTCAACTTCAGCACCAAGAACAAGAAAAGTAATCAGCTTCTGTTAATTTCTTTCTTTTTCACTAAGTAAATAATAATAAAGGCCATACGTCATCGAGATTCTAAGAATTACTTACTTGCTCGTCACGATTTGATTTCTCTTACCATACTGCTCATTAGTCCATCTAGATATTAATGAAAGGTATATTAATATATTGTAAGAAGAAAAATAGAAGTAACCGTTGTAAATATGATATATTAAGGGTGAATCTTATTATTTTGAACACGGGTTTAACAAAAACACAAATATGTTTTGTAGTTTAAGAAATTTTTTAAATTTTTTCAAATTTATAAAAAATATTTTCTTTTAAAACAATGGTGAAATATATCACGAACCAACTCATTTCTTAATTATAACAATTTAGTAATTTAAATCAAATTTAAATAATTTGAATTGATGTTAATATTTAAATTGAATTATTATATTAGTAATATTTGATTAGTTTTCATTTTGCAGTTTATAGTTCATTTATTTCCTTGTTATAAATATAATATAATATTTCATATTTCATAGCCAAAAGTGTATTTTGAACCTCAATTTTTACAATAGAATAGTGTTTGTTTTCTATTCCACGTTGGAAGTGGGTGAGAGTATAAGCTTCATTTGAAGCTATATAAAGAGACATATGCTTAAGGTTTTAGTATCTCAAAATCTCTTTCCCATAACCTTGTGTATTAATTTTTTATGTGGATTGTGAGATTTTCCTTTCGTAATATTTGTTTTCTATAGCGAAAAGTTTTCTATTCTTATCTGTAATTTTTTCCTTTATTCGTTAAAGGGATTTCCATGTTAAATCTTGTGTGTCATTTTTAATTCAATTTCTTTTATTGGTGTATTTGTTCCGTCCGGATGAAGTCCATCTCCTATCAGTGGTATCAAAACCCAAGGGTTACTCAAGTATGCTTTGTGGTTGCAGTATAGTTTGATCTTCTCATCAAAAAAAGAGTTTTTCTTTGGTATTCTTATGGGTTAAGGGTGGTTCTATTCTCATATTCTTGTTGTCATTTTTAAGACATTTTTTGTTGGTATTTGAGGTGATTTATTTCATGTTTAGGAAAAGCTCTGTTTAAGGAGACTGAGTTTTAAGTGAATCATTTGTGATCCCTCTAACCTTTCCTGGGAACTTTCCTGGTATACTACAGTTTATTACATACTAATAGTGGAGGTAACTCGGGTAGTTTCCCCTTTTTAACGTTAGAGAGTGGGAGTCAATTCTTGTGATAAAAGTAATGTCAACCAAATTCGATATTACAAAGTTTGAAGGGACAAAGTTCTCGTTATAGAAATTGAAAAAGAGAGTGGGAGTCGAGAAATCTTTACAGAAATTTTTTTATCTGTAGTTCATCTTAATATAATTCGGATTGTCCTAGCTATGTGTGCTACATTTGATCTATATTTAGAGCAGTTAGATGTAAAGATTGCGTTTCTTTATAGAGATCTTAAAGAAGAAATTTACATACATCAACTATAAGGTTTTGAAGAACCAAGGAAAGAGAATTTGGTTTGCAAGTTGAACAAATATTTGTACGGTTTAAAACAGAAGTCAAGATGTTGGTATAAAAGATTTGATTCCTTCATAATGAATTGTGGATTCAACAGATTTAGTACAGACCCTTGTGCATATTTTAAGAGGTTTAATAATAATGATTTCATTGTATTATTGTTGTATGTTGACAACATATTGGTTACAAGCTCCAAAAAAGATCGTATTCAAGATTTGAAGGCTCAGTTACCTGAGAATTTGAAATGAATGATTTAGGACCTGCAAATAAGATTCTATAGATGTAAAATTATTAAGACAGAAATAATAGGAAGATTTGACTTTCTTAGAAGAACTACTTGAAGAAAATCTTGCGATGTTTCAATATGTAAGATTGTAAGTCAATCTACCTCTCTTCGTGTTAATTTTAAGTTATCATTAAGTAAAAACCCTAACAGTGAAGCAGAGAGGACGGAGATGTCTCGAGTACCGTATGCATCAGTAGTGGGAAGTTTAACGTTCGCTATGATTTGTACAAGACTAGACATTGCACATGCAGTAGGAGTGGGTAGGCATTGCATGGCAAATCTTGGTTGAGAGCACTGGTAGGTTGTAAAGAGGATCCTAATATATATTAAAGGGACTTCAAATGCTGCTTTATGTTATAAAGGGTCTGAATTTATTGTCAAATGATATGTTGATTATGATTTTGCAGACGATCTTGATAAAAGAAAATCCACTATATGCTATGTGTTTACTATTACAAAAGGAGATGTGAGCTGAGTGTCTAAACTACAGACAATTGTAGCATTATCTACAACAAAAGTTGAGTATATGGTAGCTACATAAGCTTGCAAGGAATCGATCTGGATAAAAAGGTTTTTGGAGGAGCTTAGGCACCAACAAAAGAAAATCCCTTTGTATTGTGATAGTCATAATGCCTTGTATATTGCAAAGAATTCAGTTTTTCATTCCAAAACTAATAATATAGGAGTTTAATATCATTTTATTCGTAAAGTAATAGAAGATGGAAGTGTAGACATGCAAAAAATTCACACAAAAGGAAACCTAGCAGATGCACTAACAAAGCCATCAATACTGATAAATTCATATGGTGTAGATTCTTATATGACTTGGCAGAGACAGAGACAATTAAGAAATGGCAAGCTAGAAATAACAATATGGAGATTAATTGGTTTTAAATCAAATCTCCAAGCGAAAGATTGTTGGTTTTCTATTCCACATTGGAAGTAGGTGAGAGCATAAGCTTCATTTGAAGTTATATAAAGAGACATATGCTTAAGGTTTTAAATATCCCAAAATCTCTTTCCCATAACCTTATGTATTAATTCTTAATATAGATTGTGAGATCTTCCTTTTGTAATCTTTATTTTCTATAGTGAAAAATTTTCTATTCTTGTCCATAGTTTTTCCCACATTCGTTAAGGGTTTTCTATGTTAAATCTTTTGTGTCGTTTTTACTTCAATTTCTTTTATTGGTGTTTTTGTTCTTTCCGAGTGGAATGCGTCTCCTATCAAATACAACTCGAATCATAAAGTTTTGGAGCGTTCCAATTGAAAACTGTAATTTTCAGAGTGTTTATTCGTAAATAAAAAGTAGGTTCTACGATTATATCACAGTGGAGTTTGTTGTTACACAACTTGTCAATTGACAATAAAGTCTATTTTTATTTAAAATAAAATAAAAATAATGTAATTTTATATTAATATTGACATAACATTTAATTGACAAGAAGTTTACTCGATAAATTTTCCATCCAATTAGAGTTTTTTTATGTTTTAAAAACATTGGATATAAATGTTAGGATATATTCTATATTTTGTTGTAAAGGTTGATTTTTAAAATATACTTTTTGTCAGTCAAAAACATTATATATGTTAAGAAGGAAGGAAAAGTCTTGACAGATGTCACGCGTTGTCCACACGCTTACCAAATATATGAAATAAACAATTAAAAAATTATTCAATTATTGGGATATTTTTAAATTTCAAGTAGGCCATAGACCAGTAACAATGAAGACACGTGTTGCCTGTTCATTTCACTTTATCCAGAGTCCACGTGAAAAGATTAAGTATATAAAATAATTATTTGAGTTTTTTATTAAACATGTTTTAGGTCATCTAAATAACCCGTGACCTTACATGCATGAAAAAAATACCTAAGTCTAGGCTAGCGTTGCTGGTACACCAATGTGGGCTGATAAACCGGTAATCTAATGATCTGACCCAACCGATGGAGCTGTAAAGTGCAACTTTGATGCTGCAATTTTCGATGTTTAAGAAAAAAGGTCGTATGGCGTAATAATAAGAGGCGAAAGGGGTCAATTTGTTAACTGTCTTAGTTGCTACACACTAGCTTTACATTAGTAGAGGTGGAAACCGATTGTCTTCATTTGGTACAATGGTTCCATGGATTCAGCAATGACATTAACGAGATGGGAGTGATCCTGGATGAGTGCAAAGTCACAGCTACGAGTTTTCGGTCCTTTATTTTTATTTAGATTCTTAGGTATGTTAATATGATAGCCCACCTATTAGCTAAATCAGCTACTAGATATTCAAATAGGTATAACTGGGATATGCCGCTAGCTTTTTTATTGGACACTCTAAACTGTAATGCAGGATTATCCCAATAAATAAATTCAGTTTTAAAAAAATTATAATTAAGATATATATTCTTTTATTTGTTTATATTTGACTTTTAATTTAAAATTACACATATAAAAGATATAGAGAGCAAGTGTTTTTAAATTATTATAAAAATTATGAATTTCTTAAAAATACATTTTTTGTTAAATTTTTAATTAAAATTTCTAATAAAACATACATGAAAATTTTTTTGTGAGGGTAGAAATTAATAATAAAACGCTTAAATTCAAAATTTTTACGATTGAATTATTCAAACTGATTGAATATTTTTATACCAAACTTGGATTTAGGTTTTGGTTGAGCTGGTCTCCAACTTCACTTCTTAGACATTGATAAAGCACCAAATCTTTGATGTCAAAAATAATATTCCAATCCTGTTTTAGTCAATTTTAACCACATATTTTGATTTTATTTTAAAAATAAATCTTAAAGAGATGGACTGAAACAGAATTAGAATAAGCTGGTTTCATTTGGAAGAGTTAGACCCAACTAGCTTGACAAACGGGAAGGTTCGCACCACACCATTGATTTGATGGAATGTATGCCATCGCGTCTTACTAAATTCCACTTTCGAATAATTGACCCTTTTCACTTGCCTGATTGATACGAAATTATGGAGTGTTTGGTGTCAATTTACGTTTCCTGGAAACTCCATTTTTCTTTCCAAAGATTTCCACCACTTTCTTCGTAATCATCACCACCTAGGATTTTAGTTCAGAAAGATTAGACATCCCCATTATTTTCTTAGATTATTATTATTATTATTATTATTATTATTATTATTATTATTATTATTATTATGTGCTTTTTAAATATAATTTAATAATTTAATAATTTTAAATATTTAATAAATTGTAATTTAAAATTGTATCTTATTAAAAAAAGAGAAATAAATCCTTTATGATGTTATTATATGTAGGGTGAATTTTATTATTTGAACATGTTTTTAAATATTTGAAATATGTAGAAATACATATTTGAAGTATAAACATAATAAATTAATATAATATATAATATATAATATGTCAGTCTCTCTACTAATTAAGTGCTTGTTTGGATGAGTTTTTGACAGGCCAATAAGTATTTTTTTCCACCACAAAAGTCATTTTTTAAAAAAATGACTGTTTGACTATAAAATAAATAAGCATTTCTTTAATAGATATAGCTTTTTGGTATCTAAAATATAACTTTTTACGAAGCTTAAATTTAAAGCTTCTCAAAAAAATGCTTTTCTAGGTAAATTTTTCAGATCAATTAATGAGTTTATTTTTTAGTCACTTTTGTCCTTATGTTTTATACATAATTCCAATAATACTACAAATTCATATTCCCGTTTATTATGTATTTAATTATTTACTCAACTTGGATATTTATTTTGAAATTTATATAATATTATTTGACTTTGTTATATGTTTTAATATTTATTTTCGATATTAGTTTACTATGCTATAATCTATATAAAAGATTTAGTTATATATATTTTCAATTATGTTTCATATGGTTTAAAATTATATAATAATTAATATATTGTGCTTTTCGTATTGTTTAATACACTTTAAATAATATTTATATGTATAAATAATTTTTATTACAAAATAAAATATAGTTAAAATTAAAAATATTTTTTATTTTTATGTTGCTAAATAATCTATTGTGTGAAGTTTTTTTAAAAAATCTGTTTTTTAAATGACAGCTAAACAATCAACTAGTTCTTAGAAAAGTTTTTCTAAAAAAAGATCTTTAGAAAAAAGTTTTACTGATAAAAACTTTATTAGTATAAACCTAATCAAATGGAGGTTAAAAGTCAAGTTGCACTAACCTATAGATAAGAATACATTATCATCTTTAATTAAGAATTATCTTATACTTGCACTCATCTGTAGATAAGAATGTATTATATATATGATTCACAACACACGTTGTCCATATGAATAAAATTAATACAATATAGAAAGTCTCATTACTAGGCGACACGATTCCTTTTTATTTTAAATGGTAAATAAGCCACACGGCACAGAACATGCTTGTCATGTTCATTTCACCGCTTCATAGACTAAGTGAAATGATTAGCTAATAATATATATTATTTGAAGCTGCTATTCCATTTTGATCAAATATAGAAACATTAAAGAGTTTATAAGTAGTAAAGATCAACTCTCTAACTAACTAGTTTTAGTCATTTTGACAATAGTTGATTTAAACTCAATTCTTATTAACAGGCTCTACACTCTACTTATATTGAAATTTTCTAAATATCAGAGCAGGTTTAGTCTAAATTATTAATTTCACGATTGTCCGCTTGGATATTCAGTCCCAACAGCCTGATCCGGCTACTGCTACATTTATTTCTAGTAATAACTGAATGTTCAGTCTTAGTTGCACTTAAGGGGGAGTGTCAGAGTATTTTATATTGACTAAACATGAAAATATTAAAAAAAATTATAAGTAATGAGGGCCAACTATCCAAATGATTAATTCTAATTATTTTAGCAATAATTAACCTAAGCCTAATTTTTATTAATGAGCTTTATACTCTATTCATATTAAAAAATTTTAATAATATTGAAAGTTTCGATTAAATTTGTTAATTATATTTTGGATAAATCATATCAATCCAATTAGGGTCTGACCCTCTGTTTCCTTTTTTCTATTCCAACCTTTTTCTACGCGTCATACGATGTTGTTATGTTATTAAAATGACGTCATATTGCGCGTAGAACAGAGTTATTGGAAGAAAGTATTTGGTCTCATCCAACTAGCCGACAAAGTAATCTTATGTACATGCAGATTAAGGGATTAAGTATAAGTTAGAATTATTTTTTGTAATTTTTAAACTTCATTGAAAATATTTTCATAAAATTTCCTAATGATACTATTTTTACAAATTAATTCTTAATATTCGTATTTAATGAGACAAAATTAAGTAATAAATCTCTTTAAAATTTTCTTTAAATCAATTATAAGTTATTATGCAAACCAAATGAAACTATAATCTCCAACTATTATATACTAACATGATATTATTTCAGGATATCTTTTTATTTACTCGAGTGAGTTAAGATTGAGAAGTTGAAAGTTTGATCAATTTTAACCTGATCTACTGACCTCATAAAAGATTAAACCGAGAATTAAAAATATTATTTTTAATAACAAACTAGCTTCTCGTAATACTTTTATATTTTACAAAAACAACAACAATAACAACGGCCCAATAAAAAATCTCACTAAACACAAGATCTGTAGAGGTTTAATGTACGAAACCATATTCCTAACTAATAGAGAAACCGTTACTTTTACATTTTATTTAAGGTTTAACGATTACCGTCTTTTTATAATATTAAGATAAAAAATAAAATAGAGATTTATTTAAATATTTTTTAAGATGGTCGAGCTTAAATTTGTTCTAAATAAGTTACCTATTATCACCCTAAGATTATATTTGAATATTAACCTTTTGAAACTTCAATTTTTAATTATTTGAAATCAAAAAAAAAAAATTAGGAGATTAAAGAATTTAACACAACTCTTCTCTTATCGATTTCTTTTTTTTTTAATCAACATATTCCGAGCTTGAACATTTATTGCATCAACATGCCTGAAGCTTAACAGAGCATTGGTATATGTTGACATCTACTCTACACTCAAACGCATAAAAAGGAGACTCAAATACAATGTGCCTCTAACCTCTCATTTGGAAACTACAGTATTCACACTTCCGTACTCAACAATCCTGGGCTTGGAGGAACGCCTAGATCATTTGATAGCTTTTTACACAACTGCAAACACCATATGATGCCAATGAAATGTTAGAAGTTTGAGATAAACTGATAAGATTGGCAAAATGAGTTCGGTTGGTCTGATCTAAAGTCAATAGATTCGGTTTTAATTGTTCGAATTTTGGTCAATCTCGGATATGAGAATATGATTGACCTAGATGATGTTATTTCAGACAGGGTCTGTTTTGAACGTTTTGAAAATATTTAGGTTTAATTTGAATATTTCAAAACATTAAGGTCTGTTTTGTATTTTATTATAAATATTAGGGATCAAAATATAACTTTAGCATAATCAATTTAATAAAACAATACTTTTTTTGTAATCTTAAATAAATAAAAAGAGTTGTCAAAGATTATTTTATATGGAGATAAAGTGAGAGTATGTACCTGTCGATAAGCTGAAGTATCTCCATAAGACTTTCTCAGTTCAACTACATACAAAGATGGGCTTATCTCGAATACCTGACAAAGTTTTGGAGATTCTGTAAGCTTGGCACCAGAAGAGTGAAGCACAGGTTTTTGCTTCAATGGAACTTACCTCAGCAGCAACAGAGAGGCTACCTGAACTTCTCTGCCCCTTTTGCTCTTGCAACACTTTCAACTACAAACACGAACATTGCAATCAAACTGTAGTTATAAGCATGACCAACTTGCCAAATTCCAGCGTTTTCAGGAAATATGAGCAAGTATTTTAGATACCTTTCCATTTTTCTTCAGGACACGATATCCCATTTCATTCACGATACCCTCAATCTTTACGAGCAAATCTTTCAGGGAATGATTAGTGGAAGTAAACCTGATCTTTCTGTCGGAAACATCCTGGATTATTAACACAAAATATTCAGAATTTGGAATTCTGAAAGTAAAGAACGTTAGATAAGGTACTGGTGCAATGTCTATGTCACCTCTTTCTCAAAAAAACCTGAGAGGTCAAGACAGGAAGACATTCCGATTAATTGAAAAGCATTGATGAGGGCAGGTGATTCTGGACACTTTTCCCCTTCAGATAGCTACGACAAAAAGACAACGATTCCAGTTAGCGGTTAGTTAGAAACAAAAGGGACTTCCATTGACTTAAAAGTTACAACACTAAGTTCATATGTACCACTTCATGCACTGCCAGTGCTTCTTCATCCACATAAACATCTTCATCCTCGTCTGCAGGATCAGCAGGCGTATAGCCTTCCTTGAACCACTCATTCGCTTTAATACCTTCAATTGTAATTCTGGTGCCTGGGTTTGGATCAAGAATTCTCCTGATCAAGTTTTTTGCACCAGGTGTCAACCATTTAGGTATTTGGCAATCCCCCTTGAAGATCTGAGAAACCATTGAAAAGAATCAAACACAACATTCTTGCCAAGCATTGACGTGGAGAGGAACAGGAATGAAATTCAAATACCTTTTGGTAAAGAACAGCAAGATTTCTATCGTCGAATGGAAGATATCCGGTGAGAATAACGTATAAGATAACACCACATGACCAAATATCCGAAGTGGCACCATTGTAGCCTCTATTCATAAGGATCTCAGGTGCAACATAGTTAGGACTTCCGCAAGTAGTATGCAGTAGACCATCATCCTTGGATTTTGCAGAAGACAAGTGTTATATAATGAAAGGAATCATTCAACGATTAAAACAAAATATTGATGGGATGCATACCCTAAAATGTTGAGGCAATGCACTGAGTCCAAAATCAGTGATCTTAATGTTCCCCTTGGTATCTATAAGAACGTTCTCTAGCTGTTGTAACGTAACACACATCATTACGAATGTTACACATCCGAAGTGTAGCAACAACGTGCTTTACCGATACAAATTAAACAAGAAAAAAAGGATCTAATAGCAGAGTAATACCTTGAGATCCCTGTGGAAAACACCTTTGTTGTGACAGTAGCTAACACCATCAATCAACTGCTGGAAAAGCTTCCGGCCTTCAGCTTCTGAAAGCCTTCCGCTTGACGCCTGGACATGGGATGAAGAAACAAGCAATGTATTCTGGTGATTAGTTGTTAAACATTACATTAGATTGAAAAAAGTAGTAATGACTCCTTACAATTCTATCAAACAATTCGCCTCCAGTTACATACTCTAGTACCATATAAATTCTTGATTTGCTTGCCAACACCTGCAAATTATCAATACATCATTAGCAGTTGACCAGAAATAGAAAAACAGAGAAATAGGCTTTTGGTTAGAACCTTTAGATTAGAGTTCTAGTTCTGCTGGTTCAAAAATAGTGAAAATTAAAGTGGTGATAGTACTGAATAATTAGAGATTACATTTAAATCCAGACCCAATCTGACCTGAAGTCAACAGATTCGGTCCAAATTAATTGGACTTCGAACCAGGCTCAAGACTTTTTTTCCTCCCTAATTTTCGAGCTTCGAGATCGGACTACCCAGCTTAATCAAGCCCAACACCCAAAAATTTTAAGTAAAAACGACATTGTTTTATAACCGGACCAAACATTAATTTTCATCAAACCCATGCTCAGCCTGGTCTAATTCCATTCCCAACTGAATTTGGTGAGAATTAGAGTGGTGCTAACAACATTCGTTCCCCTAGGCACGATAATCCAACCCGGCCTAGTTTGACCCAACCTTGGGTCTGGCTCGAGTTCGGGTTGTCCAAGCTAAGCCTAGCTTGGTCCGAGGCCCGATAGCTATAAGGAAAAAGATGTCATTTTTATTTTTAATTTAAATTTTTAAAAAAAAATCGGGCTAGACTAAACTAAGAAGGGCTTCAGGCTGCCCGGACTCAAGCCCGTTATTTTTCTAACAACTTTATCATAAATAATATCTTAACTTGACAAAAGATCCGACCTTATCCAAAGACAGCAAACAAATTTTGATTTAATTGACTTTAAAGATGGATCTGGGTTTACTAAAAAATTTTGGGCCTCCAGTTCAAAACTCAAGGGATATCCAACTTGAACTTGCTTCAAATCAGTCCAAACCGATTCAAACTTAATCCAACCCAAATTTAATTTGACCAAGTTCAAGACTTTTCATTCCGACCCAAACCTATATAGACTCAAACTCGAACTCAGAACTCGAGCTAGCATCAAGTCAAATTAAATGCATAAAGAAATCCAAGCAAAAGGTCATAGTCATCTGGTTATTTATCATTCTTATAACATTATAAATAAACAATATCATAACTTATTCAGGACCAGGTTTCGTTATAAAAAAATCTAAATTAGACACAAGAAACGAACAGCAGCCACAGAGGAATCCCCATTAGACTTGGAATTTTCCTCCACGCACTATGATTCCTTGAATACGTCGCAATTCCAAAGATGAGACAAAAGCAAAGTCAGGAAATGGAAAAGTATTGAAGAGACATCACAAAGACTGACTCCAATTAGGCAACCCCACAACCCCACCAAGTTCCTGTCAATGTGGCCCTAAACTAATTGTTTTTATTTGTATAAAAGTATTTGTTTGTTTCAATGAGGACAAAAAGTAATAATATTTTTATCAAAAGGACATTATTTAGTTTAAATTGATACTAATCATTAATATAATAATTCTAATTTCTCCTGTCATAAACATAAACAAGAGTACCTTTTTGAAATATTAAATTATAAGTAACTTTTCAAGAATCTCTAACTATATATATACACAGACACTTTAAAAATTAGACCGATAACAAAAAAAAATTAAGGTTTAAAAAATTTAATTAATATTAGACTGTCATAAAATTGAATAAAATTAAAAATAAACTAAATAAAAACCAAAAAATTAATCGGCTAAAATTTTTTTACTATTAAATCGGCTTAATTATCTATTTATTTATCATCACATCATATTTTATTAATATTACTGAAACAAGTTGACCAGATAAAGTGTTAAATGCTTCTAAATTCATCAGTCAGTCCATAGGCACCACCAATCACGTTTCAGATCACAAGGAAGACCTCCCATCTAACTAACATTAATATATTGATTTTAATATTTATAAAAAAATTAAAAATACGAAATATAACGGAAAATTGTGTTAAAAAATTCAAAAAAATATGAGAATCAGGTAGAAATATATGAGTGGATAGAATTTAATGCAATTAATTATGATTTGAAATTTAGAAAATTAAACGGCGCCGTAAACGAAACACGAATGAGCAGAGGGATGGAGGGAAGTGGAACCGACCTCGTGTAGCCTGACGATGTTTGGATGTTTGAGGAGCTTCAAGGTGGCAATCTCTCTCTTTATCTGCAATCAATTAATTTCCATTCCTTTTTTACTGATTACTAATACACAAGCGATTAAGAAGAAGAAGAAGAAGAAGAAGAAGAATAAGGGAAATGAAATTTGCCTGATGTGTAGTCTTAAGGTCGATGATCCTTTTCTTCTCAAGGATCTTGACAGCAAAAGGAAGACCAGAGTCGATGTTCTTAGCCAACTTCACTTTCCCAAAATTCCCTTCTCCAAGCGTCCTCCCAAGCTCGTATTTACCCAGTCGCATTCCCGACTCCTTCAGATTCCGACGCCTTCCTCCTCCTTCTTCGATCTCCTCCCAATTATTCCTCCCCACCATTCACTGTTCCCCCAAAACCAAACACCTGATGATCACTGCCTGACTTCCGTGCCTCGATTCCACAACAAGTCAACAAAATGCTTCAGACAATTGATTTGCAACCCGCAAGAGATCGTCTCTTCTCTCCCTTCCCTTTCTCCCTCTCTATCTATATATATATATATATATTGCCTTTTGCAGAAATGGAGGAGAGGAAGAAGAAGAAGTTGTAAAATGAGAAGAGATGAGTTGTGGTGTGCTGGAGGGACGTTTTCAACTTTTCTTTATAGCTGATTTGTTGTCCTAATACCTTTCTCTGTCAGGCTCGGATATCGATGGTTAATTACAACTAATTTTTAATTTTTTTAAATTAATTACTATTAAATAAAAATTAATTTATTTGTTTAAATAAAAAAATATGTTAGTTGAAAGAATTTTTAGTAAATGAATAATAATATAAAAAGTCATTTTTATGATTTACTTGGAAATTAACTAATTATGGATTGATTCTCCTTACTTCAAAGGTCAAACCTCAAACAGTAGGTAGTACAATAATTGAGAAAATGTTAAGATAGTGCTCAAAAGATAATAATCCAATTTTTAAAAAAAAAGTAATGAAGTTTTAATAACTTATTATATCAATAAAAAATCAGCTGACTCACGTGATCTGAGTGTTTAATTAAACTTTCTGACTTTAATAAATCCCCTTATTTATGTTCTCAATTGAGCATGTTACATAGGACTTGCCTAATGTAAAGTACTCGATTGACCTGATTTGTATATTATTATATAAATCTAAAATTTTACTCGGTGAATTCCTCCCAAAAAAAATTGTTATGTTATCCTAAATATTATAAAGATTTGATTGATTATACTGTGTCTTTTTTTAATTGCTAATCGGGAAAAAGATATCTCAATTATATTCTTTAGTAGGATAACAAAGCAACCTATAGGCGGATTTCGATACCAATAAATACCAAGGTTTAAATACCTGATATAATTTGCTGGCCAATTCATAATTTTATTTTCACGGTACATATGCCTCTAACTTTGACGGCCAATTCACATTTTAGTACTTGTTGAATTCCCACGTGTAAATGATTAGAGGAGAAGTAATCAAAATAACTTGTGATGAAGGGGGGGAACTGGGAAGAATCAGAGGATATGATCCTTTGACTTATGTGGACCACAATCATGACGTGTTCCACCATGTAGTATATACGTGTAACCTTCTTGCTCGTTTTTCAGCCAATTTTACTCATTTTCCTTAATTATTGACAATAATAAGGGATAATAAATTAAATATTGTATATTTTCTAAAATGTTTTAAATTAATATTTAAAAAGAAAGAGAATTTATTATTATTATTATTAATCACCATCTTTACAACCATCACTAATAATCATATTATTATTATTATTAGATTTATGATTATTTATATTATTATAATTAATCACTCTTTTATTGTCACATCTGCACATGGATCTACTAAAAACAGCCTCTTTATTATATAAGAATAAAACTGCATATTATCAAATCTTCTCAGATCTTATTTTAACGTGGGACTTCAGTTTTGGATATGATAACGACGATAATGATGATATATTTATTTATCTTTCTAGTTATTATTTATTTTATTTTATTTTCTTATATATCATTATTATTATCTGTATTTATTTATTTATGTACTTGTTTAATTTTTCATTTTTAAAATATTTTTTAAATAAATATTTATATTTATTTAATTTTATTATCATTTTACTTAGTATCTTTCATTGCAACTATTTATTTATTCTTTATTTTATATATTTGATTTTTTCTTTTTTACTTATTTATGTAAGTTATTTAGAAATAATTTTTTATTAATTAGAAGTAATTCTACGTATTATTTTATGCTTTCGTTTTCGTATCTATGATGACTTCGTAATTGACGAGTCATGTTGCCTTTTTCTTTTCGGTACACGTACGTGCATACCAAATGATGATGCATGTGCGCATGGGAAGTGAGATCGTTTGTGTATATACGATGACTTGGTTGAAGTGCTGGACCAAAAGTAGAAAGAAGAACTGACGACGAGACGCGGAGGGGCGGATCGATCTTGCGTGTCACGTGCGCAGCCGCAGCTGACGTTACGATGAGCCGTAATTGAAATTTCCACTTCCGCGTCCATTTTGTAGCACACCCCCAAATTGCATTACACAGACAACACAGATGCTATTACTGATAATATAAAATTTAAAGATAAATTATTTTTAATTAAATAATTTTATTTAATTTTTTATATAATATTTATTAACAAATTATTAATAAAATTATGTTATTTTAATAAAATAAATAATTTATAAATTAATATTTATTTTAATTATATTTTAATTATTAAATTAAAATTTATTTGAATATTTATATATTTTAAATTTAATTATATATATTTTAATTATACAAATTTAATTAAATTATTCATAATTTTATTAATAATAAATTTAAATTTATTAAATATATAATATAATGTTGAATTAAATTATTCATAATTTTTATTAAAAATAAATAATTAATTTTTTAGTTTTCATAATTTTTGAAAACTGGAAGAAACCAAAATCAAAAACATAAACTAAAAACTCAAACAAATAATATTTTTTACTGAATTTGAAAACAAAATAGAAAACTAAAAATAAAATGAAAACAAACACCCCCATAATTTATAACATCAAATTATTTCCATAAAAAATAGTTTATTATTTTTTAAAAGGAGAAAATTTATAACTTTTATTTTTTAAACGTAATAGGTAAGATTATGTATTAGTGGACTTCTCAAATCTCGTATTAACGGGACTTCAACTGAGTGTTGATGATGATGACATACTGATGATGAACTTTTGAGTGCTTTTAGTAATTTACAACTCATAAATAATTTGAGTTTATCTCATATAAATTAACTACAAAATATTTGAAGTATTTTAAAATGATTTCGCGAATCAAAACATAAAATTTATAAAATTAAAATTAATTGGTATAAAATAAAATGTCACACCTTAATTTTATAATGAATTAATAAAAATAATTTAGTATTCTTTTTTTATATATTTATTGATGTTTAACCTTTTATATCCTTTTTCGATATAATATTTTATGTCTTTATCAAAACAATTTTATAATTCATAGTTTTTTAATTTTTATATTGCATCAAATAAAAACTTATTAAAAATCGCCCATTATTCACAATATTGATGTGGACATCACTCCTTAACCCTCAGGGACGGAGCCATGTTACATGGCCCCCCCTTTCAAATATTTTTCAATAATAACTCTATTTCAAATTTAAGAACACCATAAGTTCAAAAATGATTAATATAAATTCACATAAATCTATGTAAGCAATTTCATTTTTCTTCTTTTTTTGAATATAAAATTTAACACAATGGATGACAACAGGCCAGTCCTGTTTTTTTTAAAGTTAAAATTATAAAATTATTTCTTTTTTAATTGGACATGAGTTTGGACTATCTAGACTCATAGCTACCCAAAATACCTAAATTTAAATCTATAAACAAGCTGATTTTCAGGGTAGAGGGTAATTGTTCTCGTTTTTGTGTGCCACAATGTACCTGAGGCCATCCATCCATCCATTAAATATTAATAGATGGGTGAATGGTCTTGGGCATAGGATAACACGTGAAAATGTAAACAACACCCTTTTGTCCTGAAAATAGATAAATGGATGGTCTCGGATATAAGGTAATACACGAAAACAGGAACAACCATTTTCTACCATCTATTCATTAAATATTAATTGATGTATAGATGGTCTCGGGATACAAGGTGACACACAAGAATAAAAACCGAAAAATTTATCCCAAATTTCATCCTTATTTACTACTTATACTAAATGAAAAAGTTCTTACTATATAACTGATTTCTCTTTTTCTTCTTTTTTAAATATGAAATTGAACACTTGCCATATCAAATTAAAAGAGGCCGTACTCAGCAATGTTTAGAAATCAAGCACAACTCGGTGATAAGATATAGTTGTTGGATCCAATTGACAAGTTGCAAATTACAAGCATTTTCATAGAAAATGAAGAAAGGTCCTACTCAACAACATTTGGAAATCAAGAACAACTCGATTATATAATTTACAAGTTGTATGAATTTACAAGTTGCAGCTTTCAGACGTCCCTTTTTCTTATCAGCAAAAGTGCAAATGGATATGCAATAAAATATCTCTTAACAAGTTGGATGAAATCAAACAAACAATACAATGTTTAATTCCTTCCAACTAACCATTAAAAAACATAATTGGTCTAATCATAAAATTTTTAAATTGGTCAATTCTTTAGTTCATTTCTATCTTTTTGGCTCAATTATTTTAATAATTTTTTTATTAAAAGTCTATCATTGTAAATTAATAAATTCTTATAAACTACAATAAATCAATTTATTTTATTTAATATTTTTTTTAATTAAATTTTAAAATTTTTGATATTTTAATTTTTTAATTTTATTCAATCTTTAATCAATTTTATAACAATTTAAATGTCCGTAATAGATATGACTTTTTTGGCAGTCAAAATACAGCTTTTTAAGAAATTCAAATTTGAAGCTTCAAAAAAAATATTTTTTTAGGTAGATTTTTTAAATTAATTAATTAGCCTATTTTTTAGTCTTTTTTATCTTTATGTTTTATACATAATTCTCACAATACTTACAAACCCATCTTCAAGTTTATTTTATAATTTATATAATATTATTTAGCTTTTTATATATTTTAATATTTATTTTTGACATTAGTTTATTTATGTTATAATCAGATATATTTTCATTTATATTTCATATTATTTAAAATTATATAATAATTAATATATTGTATTTTGCGTATTGTTTAATATACTTTAAATAATATTTATATGTATAAATAATTTTTATTACAAAATAAAATATAATTAAAATTAAAAGTACTTTTTATTTTTATGTTATCAAACAGTCTATTATATGAAGTTCTTTCAAAAGAGTTATGTTTTAAATTACAAATAAACAGTCAACTGGCTTATTAAAAAAATTATAAGTTCTACTGATAAAAACTCTACTAATATAAGCCTAACTAAATAGAGGTTAATACTAATTAAATATTTTAAATCTTAAATTTTTTGACTTACTATGATTTTTAAAACATTACTTACGTAACTAATGTACAGCACTTATCCTCTATTAAATTTTTTAACTTACTTTGATTTTTAAAACACTACTTACGTAACTAATGTGCAGCACTTATCCTATACAGGATCAATCCACGTAATAATCAAATACTATATTTCAACTGTCGGGGACGTGGGGTTGGCAGTATCCATACTTTTGTGTTCTGTCAGAATTCGGAAGTTGCTAGTTAATAAATGAAGCAGAGAGCAACTAGAAGGTGCCCATCCCTAATATAATTCAATAATTAATAGTTTTGTTTTTTTAATTAATTACATTATATTTTTATTATTTGCACCGTTGTAATTTAATTTTTATTTTTTTCAAAATTGTTATATATCTCTTTAAGATTTTATTTTTATTTTCAATCGTAGTAAATTAAGTTATTATTTATTAGATAATTTATTCAACAAAATTAAACATCCATAAATTGTTATAAATTCTTAAATATATATATTTAGAATAATAAAAATATTTTTTTACTGAATATTACTTATTTAATAGTAATACTATATGGTTAACATTTTTACTTAAGACGCATTTGATAGACCTAAGTCTTATCTTGTTTGGTAAATGATTCATCAGTTATTTTTTGACAAATTGAGAGTTATTTGATTATTTGACCAAGTCAAATTACTGATAATCATGTTTGTTAATAAACCGATTGGGTTAGCGGACTGAACTCAAATTATTATTTTTGAAAATGCTAAAAGCAGTTTGCCCGATTGAGAACAATAGGGACAAAAAGATGATTGTGTCCAAAAGTTATTACAACTTATTCAAGTTGTCATCTTTTATTATTACTTTTCTTGCACCAGTACCATAATACTATACTAGAAAAATGAACTTCGGCTTGATTAATATAGAGAAAGAAGTAATATTAGTAATAACAATTAAGTTTATAATTTTAATAAAAATATAGAACATGTAATGATAATAAAAATAAAAAATCAATTAAGTTTATAACTTTAATAAAAACTTGTGAAGGCTAGGGGTTATAGTGGATGTTGAGTCATCATCTTTGACATCTCTAATATCTCGCATTTTCCCCTTGATTAGTATCTTCTTTTTGTTTTTCAAACTAATATTCTTATGTTGCCTTGAGCAGCGTACGAATTCTTTGAATTTGATATTATAAAAATTTAGAATTTAGATATTTAATTTTACAATAATTAAGTTTTTATCTTTAATAAAAATATAGAACATATAATAATAATAATAATGATAATAATGATAATAATAATAATAATAATAATAATAATAATAACAATTCTATATATTA
>JANVCQ010375328.1:0-19757 GCA_025531925.1 Erythroxylum plowmanianum | reverse complement strand
CATACACAAAAACCCATTTCACGCTTTAACCCCCAAATATCATTTAAAATTTCTCCAATTCACATTACCCAAATAAATATTTAACATCACTAATTCCTCATTTAATAGTTCTGACGTCCAATCAAAGTTCGGGGTCCAACACCAAGATTGTACTGTGATGATATATCCTTGAATATGATATAAATGTGAATGTATTGTCATAAATCGTTTGGGGAAAATAGGGATATGAGTAGAAATGAGGAGATTAAAGTATAGGCACAGATGGTATTGAAAACATAAATTTGTTATGATTGTAAAAAGATGAATTTGGAATCAAAATGGTTATGTGCTTATTGTGACAATAGTTTATAATTTTGTATAAGAAGATATTAGGGGAATTGAGACCAGAATTTCGTAATGATTCTGCATCAGTAATTCTGAATTGATTGAGGATACATATATGGGACAAGAAATAGACAAAATTGACTTTGCAAGAGATAAATGCCGTGTAGTAAGGAGAAAGTTGGAAATGGATATAAGACGGGATTTTGTTTAAGAATGAGAAAGACGTAAGCGAAAGCCCCAAAGTTAAGTTAATTTGTTATCATGATTACATATTTGATAATGGGATTATCATGACAAGTTAGAATATGGGGCACATAAGTATTATATGTGTGGGGTAATATAGGAAGCAATCTAAGGCTTATTGAGTATTGTTAGTCATAGTTCCCATAGTTCAGTCTAAGATGAATTGGAATAATACATGAAAGTGTTAATAGTGATCAATAGAGGATAGATTGAGGTTACTAATGATGTTACTATTGGTTATGAATTTTGCGAAAAAGAAGAAGGGCACGATCATGGCACAGTCTCCATGATCGAGGACAGATACAAAAGAAAAAAATTGTTGTCTTGAATCAAATGAGATTAAAGTATCCTGAATATAAGTTGTTAATTGGTGAATTATCTTGAAGGACATCTTTGGAAAAAGATGGAATGATCTTGATGATATACATACCAAGGTATTCGAGTAAATGAATTGCTTGATGCTTTACTGAGCCTTGTCAGCAAAGATATTGTTATCATATAAGTTATGACAAAAATTAATCTCCTAAAGATTTCTAAGAATGTCTGATCAGCAATGATGATAACAGTGGATTGATAAAGGTTACATGAACAATATAGATGATTGTAGTAAGAAGTCTTCCTTTGAAGAAGAAGAATTCACCAAATTAGGTTAAGAAGATCAGATAGTTTATCTTTGAGAATGATCAATGAAGAAACAAATCGGAAATGAATCTGTAATGAATCAAAAGAGAATATTAGAGTTCTAATCCTACGGAGATTTAAGGATATGATGTAGAATATGCTACTGAGAGTGTATGCATTTTTGTTGATGTAAAGTATTCAACTAGGTGAGTGGATTTTTGAAATTAAGGTGACATTAAGTATAAGAGATACAAATCAGATATGATGAATGTGTTACCAACACAGGAAGTTAATTTTGCAATTAAATTGAAATGTGTGGAGAAACTAGAACGAATGAGAAGGTATTAGAATACATTCATATGAAAATTAAAGAAAATCAAATGAATTGAGAAAATCATTCGAGAAAAAGAAGTCAATTGGGGAATCGAAAATAACATGAGATAATACTACTTCATTGAGAAATTAGATTCTTAAAGAATTACGAACATAAATCATGGGCACAAGGAGTTTTGGGTTATATCTGTTGGAGTTAACAATGCCCCGATGGTATTATGATATTGAAGATTAAAGTGATTCAAGCAAAACTGGATCAATTAGTGACTATGATTATAAATGATATATCGAGGTTATGCGAAAAACAAAGAGCATATTTGTGAAACTTAAGGATAAATCTTACATATCATGAAGTTAAAAAAAAATTATATGTCGAGTTCAATAGGAGTGAACTTTTGCTTGATTAAATAAAATGTTGAATCTTATAGTAACTGAACATGACGTATTAGGAGAACCAAAGAAATAGAGACAATGTAGAACTAAGAGATTACAAGGAATATATATAAGAGATTTGGAGTTCTTTAGAACTAACTGTACGTTGGATACTACTAGAGACTGTAAAGGGGTTTTTACTAATTTTATCCTATGATTAAAATGTTTGAGGAAAAATGTGTAAACCGTATTAGTAATGAATGTAAGGAGAATTTTGAGGGATTATAACACCAATGATAATAATATCATTTGGAATTTGAGATTAGGTAGTATACAATGATGTTCGCACCAGGGAATAGGATAAAATCTAATGCAGCATAATAAAGTGATTTTATATGCACTGAGACAATTAGATTCTTATGAGCTACTCATTTGATACAAGATTTAGAACTTGTTATTATAATGATTACTTTGAAAGCTTGGAGACATTATACGTACAGTGAAACATTTTGGATCTATATAAAAAAATACAGATCATCGAGTTTGAAAGAACCGAATATTAGGTTGAGACAATGAATAGAGTTACTAAAAGATTTTGATTAAGTAAATGAATATTTCCCCGTAAAGCTAATGTTGTAATTTGATGCATTGAACAAAAAATTCAATAATGGTGTAACACAAATTTAGATATTGAGGTTACAAAGCCAAGTGCAATGAAAAGCATAGAATTTTGAGATAAATTTTGGGTAAATCAAAGTACCCTTAGCTATTGAATTTAAGATTGGTTTCACATGAAAAGATTAGCAAAGCCCAAATTGAGAATTAGGAAATTGTGGATCTTATTGAGGAGTCAAAAATGAATCCAAATTGGAGTTTGAATTGGAAAATGATATTTGGTGACAGAATAAAAAAGGATGTGTACCCGATAAAGATAATTGAATGAAAGGATTACTAGAGAAAGCACAAGTAACATCCTAAGCTAGACATCCTAGTAGGAATATGCTGAATGTAGAGACATCCTAAGCTACTACTGCTAAGGATGTAGAGACAAGTGACTGAGTGTTTGAATTACCAACAGTCTTAACTGTTGGGGTTATGCTTAAAAACTTATATTTTGGAGTTCATAGGATTATGAGGTTAATGTACAGTTTTAATTGAATTTAAGCATATCAATCACTATCATAGTGATATCGTTAGGATATTATATGAGGTGTTATGCGACTAAAAGGATTGTTCGTCCTTACATTGAAATGAAGAGGGCCTAAAAATGGTAAAAGGCCATAATCGATTCGAGATACTGTTGATGAGTGAAATGAATCTATAATAGGAGTGAAGTGATCCAAGAAAGATGAATGAGTTAAGTGGATCAATATCGAGGTTATAGAATTTTGTGAGATAGACATAAGAGTTGAGTGTATTGACACTAAAGGGATGTAAAATCGCAAGCAAAAGATGAAATACTTCTGAGAGTGTCACCTTGCCAAGGTGTGCTTAGATAGAGATAAAGGTGTGAACAGGTTAGGAAAAAGGGGGATCTAAGCCCGACATAAATTGGTCTATATGAAACTATTTTGAGAATAGGACCATGGATATATGAGTTAGTATTACCAGTAAAAGATGTTTCGGATTCACACAGTGTTACATGGATATGTTTAGGAAATATCGTTATGATTCGGCATAAGTGTTATTGAAACTGAAAGTAAAAATTTTGAATAATCTGAGATATTAAGAAACTAGTTAAGATAGTGAGTGACAAAATAAGTGATTGAAAGACCTAGTGAGTCTTTAGATTGTGGTTAATTGGGTGAAAGTATTCGAGTAATAAGGTTACATGGGAAACAAAGGATCATATGAGGAAAGATTACCCCTACCTTATTGATCCATCAGATATTAATTTCGAGGATGAAATTTCTTTTAAGGAGGGGAGAGTTGTAACATCCCGTTACCTATATTAAGGCTAAAATTATAAATATGAGAGATTACAGAGAAAATAGGAAAACAATTTTCATGCTCATGCATTTCATGATATGCACATATATGCGAATAGTGAATTTTTCACACATCAAAATGACGGTACATGCATTCATTGACATTTTCGGATATAACTGTTTGTAAATATGATTTTATTGGAAATTGTGGTTTGATTGTATTGAAAATTTGATTTGGAGATTAGAATTCTTGATTTAGAATTTTTGGAGTTTTGAGGAAATTTTCTGAAAAGAATTGGGATAATTCTTGGACTAGGAAAAATGCCAATTGGCAAAACAATCGATACTTGGTAGTAGAAATTACTGTCTAATGGCAAAGGAAATTTTGATATGTGACATTGGGATTTAATGACAAGTGCATTGAAAATCGGGAGAAAATTTGGATTAGAAATTGGAGACAAAATGGACTAGTTAAATGAAAGAACTTAGCATGATGCTTTAGAAATTGGACATGTGGCACTTTTTTTGTATATCTATTGAGAAAAACCCCACCCCCTTTTTATTGTCTTTCACGAAGCTTGTCTCTAAAAGGGGGTATTAGGGTTTTGCTTTGATTCTCTTCTTCTCTTCTTTATTTTTGTGGCTTCTCTTCTCTTCTTTTCTTGATTTTATCCACCCGTGTTGAACCTCTCATGTTCCATTTGCTACTCCTTCACTTTGCCTCTCTTTCATTCCCACTAAGAATCCTAATCTTCCAACCCTTAAATGTTGATGATCGTGTATGTTGGTGGAGCTAGGGATTCTTGGTGATCTTGAAGATGTTTGAAGAGTTGGGAGCTAAATCAAGTAATTAGCTTGTTAATATTATGGGTTTGGTTAATTGAAGCAATTGTGATGATTGTTAGAAGTTAAATGGCATATGATGGTGTTTTATATATGATGGACATGTTTGATGTTCTGTTTTTGGGCTAATGATCAAATAATGGATTAAGAATTGATTTGTGAATGTTATTGAGTTCAAATAGACTTAAAAATGAGGAGTAAATGAAGTAGAAAAGGTGCTATTAGTATAAGATGTGATTGGGAAAAATCTGAAATGAAGTAGCTGAAAAAAAACTGGGTTTTTCCGTCTGTGGAAGTTCGCTGCGGCAAACTTTTGGAACTTCTCCGTGGTGAACTTGAAGGTTTTAAGTAGGATTTCTTTTAGGTAAAGTTCGCCATAGTGAACTCTGGGTCTCGCCGTGGCAAACTTATGTTTTCTATGCAGGAATTCCTCTCTGGAGGAGTTCACCGTGGCGAACTTTTCCTGCACTGATCATGGTTCAATAATTTGGGAATATCTTCTTCTGTCATTATCAAAATGGAATGATTTTTAATTTGTAATAAACTAGAGACATAGGGATACAAATCATTTGAAGAAATTAAATTCTGAATCGAACTCTAAAGGTTTCAATTTCAGGGTGAAATTTGAGTATGGGGTGCTGTCTCTGAATAAAAGTAGTCCAAAAATATTTCGAGTATAACTTTCACATCTCTTAACCAAATTGAGTGATTTTGGTGTCATTAGAAACTTAAGACAATGGGAAAAGTTTTTATAGAATAAAGTTTTTCCAAATTACTTCATTTGAATTGTCTAATTGATCATGGAAAATAAACTCGAAGGTTTGGAAATTTGGTGAAATTTATAAGAAGAAAGGAAAGTTTGGATAATGTGTGATCTTGTAATGTTGGAATAACATTCGTGAATGAATTATTGATATCAAAGTACCAAAGGTATGAGTTTGTTTAGGAATAAAGATATGCATATGATGGAAGTTGTGATTCAAAGGAGAGGAGTAATGGGTATCAAGTTAAAGTGAATGAGAAATTGTCAATTGTGAGAGCAAATAATGCTACAATCGAAATGACAAGTAATTGAGTGATAAAATGCGAATGTGGATATAGTGTGAAAATTGAAAAGATACCTGGGATTGCAATGAACATGCATTGTACATATTCTGTATACACACTTGTGCATAAATGCATACTTATAATTGTGTAATTATTAATGTGTGTGCATCGTGTGTTTGACATATTGATGTGCAGAATAAACGTCTGCATTCAAATGTTTCCAGATCATTGAAGCTAATACTAATCTGGAGCTTATTGTGAGTAGACCTAGATGGTCTCATTCCATTGTTTGCTTTGTTTGACTTTTTGATATTGATTGATTTCTGAATGATTATGTGAAAGTGTTTGACTGTGTTGGTTTCCGGACAGGAAGATTGATGAATGTGTTGTATGAAAGAAATATTGAAGTGCTCATTGTATGTGAATGAGATGAAATAAGTGTGCATAATATGATTGTTAAATGCCGGACCACGGTTCGATGACAAGTGTGTTTTTTAATGTGCATTTGCATATGAATGAAAGAGTGATTCTCAACTTTAGTGTTGAATGTCAGACTAAGGTCCGATGATATGGGAATATGAGTGAATAGGAATATGCAAATGTAATTGATGCATTCCATGTCATGAATGCATGAAACATAATGGCAGTTGTGACCATTCACCGATTAGAGTTTAAAGCTCAATGAGTGAAAATGAGCCTCGAGCTCAAAAGTGATTCAGAGCCCCAGACTCAACGTTTAATGAGCCCTATATGGGACAGTTATCAATGAACCCTATATGGGACAATTATCAATAAGCCCTTTAAGGGACAGTTTAGGCACTCGATCATAACAAAATAACAAATGAAATGTGGGTCTCATGTGCACTGCATATGCATAATTGAGTGATTAAATTGTATTGAATGTGAAGTGTGAAATGTGTAATGATGTGAATTATGTGTTACGTGATTGGGTGAGCCATCGATGATGGTCACTCATTGAGTTCGCAAAACTCACCCAAAATTTGCAAATATTTTTTAAGATCAAAAGAATACCCCGTTGGGCAAATGGGAGTATACCTACAGCATACAAGTAAGGGATAGAAGTCGGGATTAGTTGGCATCTACATTGTATTTCTTTATTTTCATACTGAATTGCATATTCCGCAAATTTTTGTATCTTATGTATTTGAATAGTATGGAAAGTACTAATCGTTGAAATTGGAAGTGTTTTATATTAAATAATTCTATTCTGTAACAACTTTCCAAACTATTGGAAATGTTAGTAAGTGATTTTGAAGTGTAATGAATTTATGACTATAAGTCTTCTGTTTTTTGTAATGGGCCGAAATGGCATTGAAATTCTAATGATTGTATGACTGTGATTGAATAAGTTTATGATTAAAATAGGCGATTTCGATTATTGATTTCTGCATACACGTGTGTAAATTATGAAAATTTTGTACTGAGTTTCAAGTGTTTGACTGACTGAGTGTGCTAGCACGCCACTCTCGCGGGGCACGAACTCAGATATCACCCATCGATGTTGGGTTAGTGTCTTGCGGGAGTGGGGTGTTACAACATTGGTTGTTTACTGCTTCCTTTCCTTCTTAGTAAGAGAGTTGATTCGTTAAGTTACTATATTATGCCTCCTTTTGTACTTGATGCATGGTTTGTGTTAAGAGTTTTAGTGATGCTTTCAATAGGTTTTTTTGAAGTTTCTTCTTTAATCTACTCATTATAATCGTTAGATTCACAGTAGTATGTAGTTATCTGTTTTTCAAAGTTATTCAACAGGTTAGAGTACATATCTAAGTCTTTTACAACAATGGTGGTTCATGCATGCAATTGTGGACACCCACTTTTTCTTAAGAAGTTCATATGCAAAACTATGTTTGTTTTACCTCTTATTTGATCTTCTGTTCTCTTTAGTGTGACTAGATCTATGTCTTTTATATGTTAGAATGTTCTATCTCATTAAATCCATGTTTTGATGAGCTAATATGATTATTGTTCTTCTTGTAGTTGGTAGCTTTAAATTTGTTTTTATAGTTACAACCTATAGAAGAGACAGGGTGGTGATTTTCTAGAGTGAGAAACGCCATGTCTGGGTATAGAAGATCAATAATGCAAAAATGGGTAGCTAAGTTTTTGGTTGGTGCTTTGTGCACTCAATCTTAGTTGTGATTTTGGGTGAATGATACAAGGCCGTCGAAAAGTTTCCTTTTCCGTCGATATCCCTCCCGGGAAAACTACCCATTCTTTCCCTGGAACAATTGTCATATCAGTACATCAGGTAACAGATTTTTTTATGTTTCAGTATTATATTCATGGCATGAGGAAACCGCCTCCGACCCAATGACCAATTTCCAGGTGCACACTTTTACTTTGTGATTCTTTATTATTCAATGCGAGTTGCATATTCTTGTTAGTATTATTTTTAATTATTTACTATCTTTTCGTATTTGTTTTTGTTATTATTATTATTACCGTGCTAGTTTTACCTATTTTCTTTGTAACCTGCATCACTCTTATATCGTCTCATTTGCATGTGGGTCTACTGGAAACAGCCTCTCTACTATGTAGGGGTAAGACTGCATACTATCAGACCTCCCTAGATCCTGCTTCATTGCGGAACTTCAGACTGGGTGTGATGATGATAATGATGCATTATTAAGACATTAAGACAGATTGAAGCGTCTATAATCTTTTAATTGACTAAAATTGTACTTATAAAATAAAATAAATAAAATTCTCACTTAAGAATATTCTTGATTCAATTTAAATTTAAAATAATATATAATACAGTAAAACCTTCCCAAAATAATACTCAAATTATTATATAATAATTTTGTATTCTAAATTAAATATATAATTTCAATAAACTGATAAAAATTTATTTAAAATTTTTTATGTAATTCCTTTCGTGTATAAATTAATAATATATTAAAATATAAGAAAATAATATTTTCTTAAAATATGACTTTATTTTAAGATTTTTAAGTTAAATATAATTGGTTAAGTTACGCATTTCTAATTTTCTTATTGAAAGTTTGAAGATTGAATTCTCAAATTGCAACAAATATAATAAATATAGTTGATATTCAATGGATCACATCAATAAAATATGATAAATTTTTGTTTAATTAAATATATATTTATTGAATTATGAATGCATTCTATCATTAATAAATTATTATTATATTCAAATGGTCTCAATATTATTAGTTTATGCAAAAACAAGATTTATCTAATATTGTTCCATAATCCAAATCTGCAGAGATGTTCATTATAAGTTGATTGTAATTTGTCTAATGTTATTCTATAATCCAAAACGACTGAAATTCAATGAAGTTGATAAACACAGTTGCTAATAATGTCAACAAGCTTTACTCTTGGTCCCTTGGATTTCTAGTTAATCTTAAATTAAACATCATCGGACTCGTATTTTTTCAAGTTATCTCAAGATCAATCCCATCCATTTCACCCCATATATATTACTGTCAATAATAAACATGTCTTAACCTCGAGTATTTCAGCATCTTGCTCCATGATGATGAACCATACTCATATGACATATGTTTGTACCACGACCCATTTTTTTAGGTTAAATTGTCATTTGCACCTCAACATTCCACAAAAAGTCTTAAGTCCCTATTATTAAATCCAGTATTAGTATTATTTTGTAGCCAAATGGTACTAAAATTGTTCTCGAATGATATTAATTCATTAAACTTTGAAAGAGATTACAAAAATAATGATAAGAGCTTATTAGACCTTTAGTAAAATGTTAGGATAAAAATTAAATATTTAGCTAATATTTAAAGAATTTTTTTTAAAAAATCACATCAGTCCATGGTACATCCAAATTGTTTGGTTGTGACATGATATAAACTAAATTTATGACTCATAAATTAAAAGCTATTTAAAAATTAACTTAATTAAGATTTAGAGTGTTATTAGTACAATTTTAAAACGTTAAGGTATACCATGATGACATAATTAAATTAGACCTTTTAAGAAATGTTAGAAATAAATTCATTTCTTTGGCCTTTTTTTAAAGACTAATTGGTTATTATCGTGATAATCAATGTCTTCAAGGGCAAATAGACAAAGAAACAACTAAATAAAATGATGCGAGGGCCAAGCACATTCTTGAAGCAAATATAAAGATGTATTTGACAAGGGAATTTTATTAATATGAAAACTAGCATGTAAGGAAGGATTAAATTACATGTTGCTGTTGCAATTCTACTTGTCTACTCACTCACCTCCACAAGTAGGCAATGTCTTTCAGAGCTAGTTTAATGGATTCTTCCAATATATGCTGGTATTCTAGTGTATCACCGTTAGAAATTTTTAGCTCTACCAAATAAGTAGAAGGAGTGATCTCGTATATCTCTATATCAATCAACAATGATGCTTTTTTCCTTTCTTTCTCTCCAAACTCAACACCCTCCCATCATTCTTATTTACTTTCAATCTCTAAAGCCTAGCAATGTCCTCTAGTTTAGATATGATTGATGAAGGTGAGTGCATTGATGTAAAAAGCTTGCTTCTTTCTTTAGTTCATTTCCAGAAAATAAGACAAGTCTAGCCCATTTGAAAGAGAAATTATATGAAAAACATTCAAAGTAGTGGGCTTGTTCTCTTCTACAGAAGCAACATCATTTCTGTTAGACCCCTAAATCTAGACTGCGGGATCGTGCAAGTGTTGGCAAGCCTTGACCAATGCTTGGCATGCAAGTTGGCACGAGGAAGACGTGTTGATGTGAAAACAAGGAGAAGTCTTGCGAGTTGGCGAGTAAAACCTGAAGAACTTGCGAAGTAGGCGAGGGATGTGGGAAGTATCGGTGAAGATCTTGGGAGTAGGCAAGATTTGATACACGTGGGCACGCATAGGCATGCATTGGTAGAAATCTTCGATGAGACATGAGATTAGGATGTGTGGCCGCACAGAGTTGGAAAACTAAGTCATGTGAGACTCAAGGGTGTGCGAGGATGCGCAAAGGAGTGCAAGACCCTGCGAGCATGACGAGACGCATAAGCACTTAACTTCGGCGAGGCAAGTTGAAGGTATGTAAAGTGTACGAGGTTTTATACTAACTCGGATTGTGACTTGTATTTAGTTTGGAGTGACGAGATTGCACCATGAGGTGAACTTGATCATGGAAGATGGACTTAATCACGGACGTGCATTGATGGACTTATGTACGGATAGGCCGTGGTGAAAATACATCAGCAATGATGTGGAAACTGTGAATGATGTGGCACATGATGACATGGCAGATAAGATTACAGTGGATGAACATCAGCTTTAAGAGAAAAAGATCACATAGAAGGATCATCTGAAGATAGAGAGATCATCATGGATAAGGATAATCATTCCTAGTTAGGGTAATCTTTTAAATCTGATGTAACTTAATCCTATTAGATAGGATAAGAATGTGATCTTAGCTAGTAGAGTTCTATTAGGACTCTTAGTCATCTGGAAGAACCTATAAATAGCTCATTAGAGTTGAGAGCCAATTCAAAGATTCGATCAGAGAGGAATTCATTGAGAGAAATCACTCAGAGTTGAGAGCTTTGAGAGTTGAGAGCTTTTGGGGGAGTTCTCATTATAAGGGCTTTGAGTAGGGAGTTCTTTAAGTGCTTCGATAAGGAGGTACTTGTATCTTTTGTTAACATTTTTTTTAGGGATAACGAAGAGTAGCTTCGACTATATTTAAATCTTTTGTAGCTTTTTTTACTCTGTTTTACACTTGTGTTATTCTGTATGTGAGAGAAACACTTTAAACACTTGTGTGCGCGTGAGGTATTCGAAGGCTAACAAAATTGTTCGGCGACATTTATGTGAAAAGGCTGAATCTTGTTTAAGCGAACCTAAGTAGGATTGTCGCACAAAAGCGGGCATGACTTGCTGTAGAATTTCGAGTCCAAAGCAAAACTTTACCACAATTTTCATGAAACAAAAACATGCATCACCTGCTTGGAGATTATAATGGTAATCACAATTACTCCACCAATCAACACTCAGATGCAACAATTACAGAAAGAAATTGAATAGTCAAAGAAGAAAATGCAAAAATGTCTCAAAGTCAAAGAGAGAGGAAGAAGCTCTCGAAGGTTCTTGTATGTTAGAAACAAAGTGAGACTAAAGTTTAAGACATACACACATGACAAACTCATAACAAAACTCAAGCATCTGAACTCAAAACACAGTCGTTTTTTAATATAAGTCAGAAGCCTCAACATACAAAACGTAGCTTCAAATAATACAAAACGCAGACCAGAAGTAGCAAAATTAGTAACTCATGTGGGAGGCACATGACTCTTGTATAATTCATGCAGACTCACCCGAAAGCATCTGCATGCATTTCAAATATAAAAGGAAGATAATAAAAACATCAGAAGTAGCAGACACAGACATTGCAATTTCTCATTACAGTGTATTCAATTATTTTTGAGTGTAAGAATAGAGTGAGAAAAATATCAGAGAGTGCTAGGGTACTTACTTGTAGATATTAGGAGAGTTTTGAAGACTCTTTGTAAGTGTTTCTAAAAACACTCAATCTCTATACAAGTTCTCTTCTTCTTCTTCATACTAGTGGAAACCACATCAGTGGGAACCTTGGGTGTAGATAGCATTGAAAGCTATCGAACCAAGTAAAAATCTTTGAGTTCTTTACTTTTTTGCATTTCATATTATCTGCAAAATTAACTTCTTTATCAGTCTTTGCTAAAAGAACAGCAGTGCAACACATCTATCCTAACTGAAGTGGTATCAAAGCATTCAGAAATCTCCTCGCACGTTTCTTGACTTCTGGAAGCATAAAGATCATCAAGAATTTTCTGTAAGTAAAAGTCTTTTATTTCTTTAATCTACAGTCACAATGGTAGGAAAAGAAATGGATGTATTTACTATAAAAGAAGACTTCACTATCTGGAAACTCCAGATGCAAACTCTTCTTGCGTCCTAGGATTGTTACGGGGCTATTGAAGATCAGTATGATCTTGAGATTGATCCAGTAAAGAGACTTAAAATGTAAAGACTCGCACACTACAAGTTAATGCTTCACTTATCACCAACAATGATAAGAAAAATGCAAAATTGTAACACTACACAGAAGCTATGGATCAAACGATGAAATTTATGCGAAAAAGTGACTTCCTAACAAAATGATACTTCTCCACAATCTTGCTAACTACAGGATGAATACCTCTGTCTTTTTAGATGACAATTTAGACTATTTCTTTAAGTTAGTTCATGACTTAGAAGCTACAGGTGAAAAGATATCTGAGAAACATCAAGCTATAGTGATTCTAAAGGTTTTACCTTCTGACTTCAATGCATTCAAGAAGTTAATTAAGCATGCTAGTGGAGAATCCCTGTAACATCCCGATATCCATGTTAAGGCTAGAATAGTAATTTATGAGAAAGTATTGTGAAATTAGGAAAATGCACGTCATGTATAAGTTAATTGTGACATACACATTTATTTTGCACATTCATATGATTGTACATGCATTCATTGGCATTTTTAGGTAAATTGGTTTATAAATGGAAATTGTGAATTTAATTGGAGTGTATTAAATTTGATTTGGCAATTTTTGTACATTTTGGGTATTTTGAAATTTTTGATGAATTATTTTCAACTGAAATTTTTTTTGGAGAGTAATATGTGCTAACATCTCCTCTAAGCTATATGACTTACAAATTTGTATATCCAATTTGCTTGTTATTTTTTAGCTTATACACAGATAGAGTCACAAATGTATCTTGTTTAATTTGTTGGCCAATGTCTCAAAATGTATGCTTTGATGGATGATCAGTAAGCAACATGAAGCATGTTCACTTCTCTTTTGTTTTCTCGTACTTACTCTGAATCAGATCCTTTGTCCATTGGTGAGCATTTTAGAATTTCTTTGATTGATTTGAAGAGTGCTTTGATTGAAATGTAGTGCTTTGTGATGAGGAATTAAGTAGATGAGAGGAAGAAGATGGAGGAGTGTTGCTGAAAAAATGTGGAGAATTACAAGCAAAAACGTGCTTCTACAGTAAAAGGGTGGTAGTTGCTTGTATAAGTTTCTGAATAGAGTATTTCATTGAACAACTCTCAGTCTTTTGCCTATAACTTTTTCATCTGAACTCCAAATAACTTGAAACTTGGATCAATGGATTACTAAGAAATTTTTTATTTCTCTTCATAAAAATTTAGATCTATCTGATTTAATTTGAAATTGATTGATAGGATGAAAGTGTAAAAGTCTGCTGGAATGTTATGAATTGGAAAATTTTCATCAACATGTTTCGATTTTCTGACTATAACTTGAGCTGTAGATTTCTGAATGAGTTGATTTTTGATTCCACTTAAACTAGAGACATATTTATACAAATTTTGTGAAGAATTATAATTTTAATTCTGTCTCTATGATTTTTAAAATTGGAATAACCCTGAGTTTTAGCTTAGGCGGTAGCTCCACCAGGGACAAAAATCATGTCCTGTGGTTATTGAATAAAATGTATTGATGTGGGTAGAATTAGGTTGAGGTGCCTTCACCAAAGTTGTATCTTATTTTCTTATCTTTAAATTGGTATAAGGTTTGTAATTTTTGGATAACTGAGTTGAATGATTTGAGTTGTGAAAATAGAGGGTATGATCATGTACTAGCTAAAAGTTCAAATGTGTATAGTCTGTGATATTTTTTGCATAACTCATTGAATGATGAATCAAATTGGATTATCTTGGAGTCATTAGACGCTTAAGACACTGTAGAACAACTTTCCAGAAGGAAGTTTGCCTAGTTTTGTTATTTACCCTATCAGATTAATTATGCAAAGTTAACCTGAAATCATATGAGTAGAAAATCTGAAGTGATCAATTAGGTTATGTAATTGATTTCACTTTGTTTTATTTTGGCCCAAATTATAAGTACCAAATGATATTAATGAGGGCTTTGATATCTAATAGATTTGATGATGAAAATTTTAGTAAGATGCCCGAAATGGTCATTGAACAATGCATTGTGCATATTTTATTTATTTAAGTACATGTGCATAAAGGAATATGTTTTCAATTGTGCAAATTGTGATATTTGTGAATGTGTTGTGTATGTTATAGAGGAGCATATCGGACATCAGACAGACATTGTCAGACCATCCAAGCAATAGCATATTGGATCATTCTATGATTCAACCTAGATGATTTCCTATGATTGATTTGATTTGAATTTAATTTGATTTATTTCACTTCCAATATTATTGAAATGTTTGTGAGTTGTTTCTGGATTCCGGACCTGAGGTCCGAGGAGTTTAATAGTTGGGCGTGTATTGGGAGTGTTTTGATTTGATATGAACTTGAGATTTGATTCTTAACGAAAGTTGAATGTTGGACTTAGGTCCGATGACTGTGAAATCTTGTCTGAGCATTTGTATAAGATTGTGATATACCAGATTTTTTGAAATTGTTGCATTTCATAAAATGCATACTCAGATAAAGATGTTGTGACTTGAGTTGCTAGTATGAAGGGCTTCCACGTAAGGCTTTGCTCCGTGGTTTCTGATTGTGCACATAGAGCTATACTCCGTGATTATGTTTGACTGAGCCCTATAGGCCGATATTTGCATAAGTTTGTGATAGGAACTATGTCATAACAGTAAGAAAAAATGTGAGTCTCATGCATATAACATTATAAGACTGAAATTTATTGAATTATTTGCAAAGCTGAATGAGTGATAAATTGATGAGATTTATTTGTTATGCTTAGCAATGTCAACTGTGTGATCTGATGATATACCATGTTGTGTGAACTTCTGGAATGTGTTTATGATCTGAATGAGTACCTGTGAAATATGTATTATGTGTATGTGATCCGGCGAAATCATCAATGATGGTTCACTCATTAAGTTCGCAAAACTCATAAAAATTGCAATGTGATTTTTCAGGTAAGAGACGGGAGATCTAGTTCTTTAGGCAGGACTAAAGGATCCTTTGGATTTTGTTATAGCTCAGAGGGCTGTCAGCTGGCTTCAGGAGTGTTGTGTCTTGTATTTTGTTTTTTTCATTAGAACCTGTATGAGGCTATGTAAATATTTGTATAAAGGAAATAGTGTAAATTTTTTTGATTAATGCAATGAATAGTTTTAAAATTTAGTGACTTCCGATTATGTTAGATGAAGTCATGTGTAAGTTGGAATTGTTTTTGCTTTAACATACCATTATCATAGGTTATGATCCTGACAGTATGGGTATGTACCCTCTAGTAATGGGACGTTGCATTTTTGGTATCAGAGCATAATTTGGCATCTTTAGGGACAAATATGAGTTGAGATATGATAAATAGTGAGATATTCTGATAGTGATCATAGCTTTTGTTTGTTATAGGTCACCTTCAATAGGAGATCCAATTGGTGAGTCAGCTGATGTGGAATCTGTAGGAGTCAATTTAGAGTCTCCTGTACTGAGTTCGCTCAGATGTCTCCTAGAATTCTCGTGAGGTGAGAAAGAAGGTATGATAAGCTGAGAAAGCAGAGAGCTGTAGACTTCTACGGAAGTACAGACCCAGCTGAGGTAGAAGGGTGGCTTAAGCGAATTGAAAGAGTGTTCGATCAGATGGACTGTGATGCAGATGAGAGATTCGACTATGCTGTCTCACTCCTATAAGGTCCTGCATATCAGTGGAGGAAAACTGTTCCGAGCAGTACCACCAAATCTTGTGGTTTGACCTGGGAGATTTTCTTGAGAGTGTTCCGAGAGAACTACATGCCGAAAATTTACATGAATCAAAAAATGAAAGAATTTTTAGACATGAAGCAAGGCAAACTCACAGTGGTAGAGTATGAGATAAAATTCAATGAGCTAATAGGATATGCAACTGCATTGATCCCAACTGAAGAAGAAAAATGTAGACGATTTGAGGATGGTTTAAACATGGAGATCATAATGAAACTAAACATTTCTAACTTGGGCAGTTTTACAAAACTCCGAACAGCCTCGACCAGAATTGAACAATTGTTGAAAGATAGTCAGGCAGAGAACAAACAGGAGGTTAGAGGTAAGAGGTAGGATGAATCTCAGGCTGATTCTGACAGAAGCTTCAAAATGTGCCAGAACAGATCGTCTCGATTCTAATCTAGATCGAGACAATCTGGATCTTGAGGAAGAGGTAGGTTTGTTCAGTCTAGGAGAGGCAGAGGATAGATGCCTACCAATCAGTCACACCAATTGCTTGAATGTGAGCGCTACGGTAGAAAGCATAGTGGTGAGTGTTGGCGGATATCGGGAGCATGTTTTCCATGTGGCTCATATGAACATCAAATCAAAGATTGCCCTGAGATGTTGGAATAACAGTCTGGAACTAGAGGAAAAACTATGACTGAGACTTCGGTTCAGCAGAGTAGAGTTGACAGACCTGCACAGAGAGGTAGAGATAGAGGCAGAACGCAATCGATAGGACCTAGTGTCAGGACTGAGGTGTGGAGTAACCAGCCGCAATCTCAGACCAAGGTCTATGCCATCAATAGACAGGAGGCGCAAGACTCCCCAGATGTGGTAGCAGGTGTGTTGAATGTGTTTAATTTTGAAGCATATGCATTGGTAGATCCAGGATCTACATATTCATTCATTACCCTGCATTTGGCATATAGATTACATTGTGAGCGTGAGATACTAAAATGTGGATTAGTAGTGAGTACTCCAGTGGGTAGCACAATAGTGATTAGTGAGGTATGTAGGAGGTGTATAGTTTGGATTTATCAGGTAGAATTAGAAGATGATTTGATTATATTGCAACTGAGAGAGATAGACCTCATCTTAGGCATGGACTGGCTCACTGCTCATAGGGTAGTGATAAATTGCTATACTAAGGAGGTAGCGCTTGAATCTCCTAATCAACCGAGAGTGGTATTTCGAGGAGTTAGTCAGGCAGTGCCAGCCCAACTAATTTTATTTTTGAGTGTTTTTAGATTGATTCGAGGTGGATGTGAGGCTTATCTAGCCCACATAGTGGATACTCGGAATGAACAAATCATTCAGGACATTCCAGTTGTTAGGAAATTTTAGGATGTATTTTCGGCTAAACTACTGGGATTATCCCCAGATAGGGAGATGGAGTTCACTATTGACGTTGTTCCATGTACCGCTCCTATATCAATTCCGTCATATAGGATGGCACCTGTTGAACTGAAGGAGTTGAAAACTCAGTTACAAGAGTTGTTAAATAAGGGTTTTATCATGTTGGACCCCAAACTTTTCTTGAAATTTTGAAATATAAATTGACATAAAATGAGGAATTTGGGGTGAATTATTCATGTGCAAAGAAAAAGAAAATTCAAGAATGTGAATTGTTATATGAGATTAAGATAGGTGAAATATGTTTTTGTTATTGATGTTTATGTTTATGATTAATTATGGCCTAAAATGGTGTTTTGAGTTTAAATAGAATTGATAGCGAATGAATTGCTGTAAATGGAGTTGAAAAGCAAGAAATGATTAGTTAAAGTGTTAAATTTTGGAAAATTGAAAATCTGAAATTTTGAGGATGAATAGTAGCAGAAAATGGCAATTTGGATTTGAAACTTTGTGAATTTTTTTGGGTTAATTTAGGCAGAATTTGATAAAATTATCTTCATAAAACTTGTAGCTTCTATTGAGAGCTTTCTATCGCCATAAAGTATGATATTTTTCGACATCGGGATTGAAAGTTATGATCTTCCGAAGTTAAGGTTATTTTGCTTTGTTTTTAAAAATGTTATTAAGTGTAGATTTGTGTGTACTATGTTTTGAGACCAATTTTGTACTGATGTGGTGTGCATTGGAGTAAGTGGTCTACATGAAAGTTATAGAGAAAGTTTATAGCTTTTCAATGATGTATAATATGTTATTTTTGAGTGTGGAAATTGGAAGATGTGAAATTTGGAAGTTTGGATGTGGTATAGGATGACAAATTTCTGGCAGAAGCTTTGATGACTTAGTTAGAGATTGAAATTGCCTTTAAGTACTTCATGAAAGTTTTAGATTATGTTTTTATCTTTCCATTGATGTAAAGTATGGAAATTTTGGACCATGGAATGTGAAGTTATAATTTTTAGAAGTTTCTATTACTGTTTGGGATGATCATTAGTGGACAGAAATGTTGAAGTGGTTTTTGACTCCCTTAGAGGCCAAATTGATTTTTCTGTCCTTCATGAAAGTTGTAGGTTGCATTTTTATCTTTTCATTGATATAAAGTATGACATTTTTAGACTTTGGAGTTGAAAGATAGAAATTTTAGAATTTGTGATACTGTTTTGGGATGACTAAGATGGGACAGAAACTTTGAGTGGGATTTTGACCCCTTTAGAGATGGATTTAGCTTTTGAGTTCTTCATGGAAGTTGTAGAGCTTCCTTTGAGCTTTCTATTGATACCAAATTTGTCAAATTTAGAGTTTAGAATCAAAAGTTGTGATTTTTGAAAATTTCAGTTATATATATTTATGAAAAAAAAGAGACGTAGTTCGTGATCGCGAGCTCGTCGCACTGCAACGCCCTAGCGAGGGCGAGCGCCCACGCGCGAAGGTGCGACGCCGTTTTGCCATTTTGTTTCCTTTTCTTTTCCAATCTGACCCTTTCCAATCTTTTGCTTATATCTTTTCCGTCCGACATTCGATTAACTTAATTTTTGAAGCGTTGGATTCCTAAGACATCCCTCTATCTATCCATAGAAAATTGTGGATTTTTGAGATTTAATTTAAAGAGATTGATTTAATCAAAGTGAGTTGGATAATTTTTTGAACATGGTTCAGTATTTTGGTAAATTCTAGATCTGTGGAGATCCAATTGAATTGATTCTTGTCGCAAAATAAACTAGAGACATGGGGCTACTAGTCATATGAAGGGACTGAATTTCATTTTAGCCCCTAAGATTTTCAATTTCTGAATCGAAGTTGAGTGTAGTTTCAGTCTTGGATTAGTAAGAGCTGAACGTATTTTGGCAATAACTTTTGCTATAGTCATCCAAATGAGGTGATTCTTGATTGGGATTAAAATAGAGAGATAAGGCTACAATTTGTCTGAAGAAAGTGAATTTTA
>JANVCQ010375117.1:0-19758 GCA_025531925.1 Erythroxylum plowmanianum | reverse complement strand
AAAAAATTTGTTTTAATATAATTAATCTAATCAATTACATTAAACCAAAGTCTAGCCCATTTCTAAATGAACATTTGTGCCTTTAATTAACCATTAATTAGTGCAAGCCCAACATTCAATTTTGGGCTTCTAAAAGCTCCATTTATATTTCTTACATAACCTGTTAGTACAGTCGCTGGGTAGCTTCAGTGGTCAAAAAAGCCTATTCGCATGGTCGCTGTGCACCTTCGGTGGCAGAACTGGCCTATTAGCATGGTCACTAGGCACCTCCAGTGGGAAAAATAGCCCATTGGTGCGATCACTAGGCACCTCCGTTGGCTGAAACAACCCATTGGCATTGTCGTTGGACATCTTTGGTGGTCGAAACAGCCCGTTGGCACAATCACTAGATACCTTCAGTAGATGAAACAACCCATTGGCATGCTCGCTGGATAGGGCACCTTTGGTGGGAAAAACAGCCCGTTGGTACGGTCGCTAGGCACCTTCTGTGGTCGAAACAGCCTATTGACACTATTGATGGGTTTGCTAGGCACCTTCGATGGCCGAAACAACTCATTTGCATAGTCA
The DNA here is from genome assembly GCA_025531925.1 of Erythroxylum plowmanianum. NCBI lineage: Eukaryota > Viridiplantae > Streptophyta > Magnoliopsida > Malpighiales > Erythroxylaceae > Erythroxylum > Erythroxylum plowmanianum. The sequence continues at coordinate 19,191 of JANVCQ010375117.1, read as the reverse complement.
ATGGGTAGCTTCGGTGGGAAAAACAGCACATTGGTATGGTCGCTGGCCACCTTTGGTGTCCAAAATAGCCTATTGGCACGGTCGTTGGGTAGCTTCAGTGACCAAAATAGCCCGTGGGAACAGTCGTTGGGTACCTTTGATGGTCAAAATAGCTTGTTGACACGATCGCTGGGTACCTTTGGTGGGAAAAATAGCCCGTTGGTATTGTCGCTGGACACCTTTGATGGCCGAAATAACACGTTAGCACGGTTGCTGGACACCTGTGGTGGCCGAAACAACCCACTGACATGATCGCTAGATACCTTTGGTGGCCGAAGCAGCCTATTGGCACGATCACTAGCCACCATCAATGGCCAAAACAGCCCGTTGACACAGTCGCTGGCCACCTTTAGTGGGAAAAATGACCCATTAGCATGATCATTGGGTGCTTTTGGTGGGGAAAACAGACCATTAGCATGATCGCTGGGCACCTTCGGTGGGAAACATAACCCATTAGCACGGTTGCTGGGCACCTTCGATGGGGAAAACAACTCATTGACACATTGTTTGGGCACTTTCGGTGGTCGAAACAGCCCATTGGCACCGTGTCTAGGCACCTTTAATGACTGAAACAGCCCGTTGGCCCAGTTGCTGGGCAACTTCGATGGCAAAAGCAGCCCGTTCACATGATCGTTGGGCACCTTCGATGGCTGAAATAGCCCGTTGGCACGATCGTTGGTGACCTTTGGTGGAAAAAATAGCCCATTGGTACGCTCGATGGGCACCTTTCAGGGTCGAAACAACTCGTTGACACGGTCGTTGGACACCTTCGATGATCGAAAAAGTACATTGGGACAATCATTGGGCATCTTTGGCGGCCAAAATAAGCCAATAACACAGCCACTGGGTAACTTTGGTGACCGAAATAGTCCGTTGGCATGGTTGCTGGGCACCTTTAGTGGTCAAAATAGCCCATTGGCATAGCAGCTAGACACCTTTGGTAGCTGAAATACCATGTTGGCACAGTTGTTACGCACCTTTGGTGGGAAAACTACCCATTGGTATGATTGCTGGGCAGCTTCAATGGGAGAAACAACCCGTTGGTTTGGTCGCTAGGCAAATGGGAGAAACAACCCGTTGGTTTGGTCGCTAGGCACCTTTGGTTGGAAAAACAACTCGTTGGTACAGTCGTTGAGCACCTTCGGTGGTTGAAACAGTCCATTGGCACGGTTGCTAGGCACCTTCGGTGGCTGAAACAACCCATTGGCACAGTCACTAGGTACCTTTGGTGGCTGAAACAGCATGTTGGCACAGTCGCTGGGCACCTTTGGTGGGAGAAACAGCCCGTTGGCATAGTTGCTGGACACCTTTGGTGGTCGAAATAACCCATTGACATCATCGTTGGACATCTTCGATGGTTGAAACAACCAATTGGTATGGTCACTGGGCACCTTTGGTGGCCGAAGCAACCCATTGGTACGGTTGATGGACAACTTCGGTGGCCAAACAACCCGTTGGGACGATCAATGGGCACCTTTGGTTAGAAAAACAACCTATTGGTATAGTCCCTGGGCACCTTCGGTGGCCTAAACAACCCATTGGGATAGTCACTGGACACCTTCAGTAGCCGAGATAGCCCATTGGCATGGTCGTTGGACACCTTCTGTGACCCAATTAGCCCATTAACATAGTCATTGGACACCTTCGGTGGTCGAAATAATCTATTGATATGTTGCTGGGCACCATTAGTGGCTGAAACATCCCGTTGGCATGGTTGCTGGGCACCATCTATGTCCGAAACAACCCATTGACATGATCGTTGGGTGCCTTCGGTGGAAAAAATAGCTTGTCGGCCTGATCGCTGGGCACCTTCGATGGGAAAAACAGGCCGCTGGCATGGCCATTGGGCACTTTTGGTGACCGAAATCGGCCATTGGCAGAGCTGCTGGCCACCTTCGGTGACCGAAATAGCCCATTGGCACGGGAGCTAGGCACCTTTGATGGCTAAAATAGCACGTTTACATGGTCACAAGGCAAGTTCGGTGGCAAAAGTAGCCCGTTGACACGATCACTGCGCACCTTTTTTGTGCAAAATAGCTCATTGGTATGGTCGTTGGGCACCTTCGATGGCGGTGGCCGAAAAAGGCCGTTGACACGGTCCCTGGACACCTTCAGTGGGAAAAACAACTCATTGATACAGTCACTGGATACCTTCGATGGTCGAATTAGCTCATTGGCACGATCATTGGGTAGCTTAGGTGACTGAAATAGTCTGTTGACATGGTCACTGGGCACCTTCGATGGTCGAAATAGTCCGTTGGCACGATCGCTAGTGACCTTTGGTGGGAAAGACAACGCATTGGTAAGCTCATTGGGCATCTTTGGTAGTCGAAACAACCCACTGGCACGGTCACTAGACAACTTCGATGGCTGAAAAAGTCCATTGGGATGGTTGCTGGGCATCTTCGGTGGTCGAAATAACACATTGGCACAGTCGCTGCGCAACTTTGGTGACTGAAATAGCCCATTGGCAAGGCTACTGGGCACCTTTGATGGTCGAAATAACCTGTTGGCACGGCAGTTCAGCACCTTTGGTGGCTAAAATAGCACGTTGGCACGGTCGCTGCACACCTTTGGTGGGAAAAACAACTCGTTGGTATGGTCGTTGGGTAGCTTTGGTGGGAGAAACAACAAGTTGGTGTGGTCATTGGGCACCTTTGGTTAGAAAAACAACTCATTGGTACAGTCACTGGGCACCTTCGGTGGTCAAAATAGCCCACTGACATGGTCGTTAGCCACCTTCGGTGGCTAAAATAGACCGTTGGCACGGTTGCTAGGTACCTTTAGTTGCCGAAACAGCATGTTGGCACAGTTGCTGGGCAACTTTGGTGGGAGAAATAGCCAATTGGCACGGTCATTGGACACCTTTGGTGACTGAAATAACCCGTTGACACGATCGTTGGACATCTTCAATGATCGAAACAGTCTGTTGGTACGATCACTGGGCATTTTTGATGGCCAAAAGAACCCATTGGCACAGTCACTAGACAGCTTTGGTGGCCGAAGGAACCCATTGGGATGGTCATTGGGCTCTTTTGGTTGGAAAAACAACCTGTTGGTACAATCCCTAGCCACCTTCGGTGGTCGAAATAACGCATTGGGATAATCGTTAGACACCTTTGATGGCTGAGACAACTCATTGGCATGGTCGTTAGACACCTTCTATGACCCAATTAGCCCATTGGCTCAGTCACTGGGTACCTTCAGTGATTGAAATAGCCCGTTGCTATGTTCGTTGGGCACCTTCGATGACCTAAACAGCCCATTGCCACGTTCACTGGCCGAAACAACACATTGACACGATCGTTGGGCACCTTTTGTGGGAAAAATAGCCTTTTCACACGATTGATGGGCATCTTTGTTAGCCGAAATGTCCTGTTGGAATGATGGGTAGGCATGTTCAGTGGGAAAAAGAACTCGTTGGAACAATCTCTGAAAACCTTCAATGGCCGAAACAACCCATTGACACGATCCCTAGGCACCATCGGAGGCTGAAATAGCCTGTTATCACAGTCGTTGTGCAGCTTTGGTAGGAAAAACAGCCTGTTGGTATGTCGCTGGCCACCTTCGGTGGTCGAAATAGCCCATTGGCATGGTCACTGGCCACCTTTAATGGTCGAATTAGCTCGTTGGCATGATCATTGGGCAGCTTCAGTGGGTGAAATAACCCGTTGACACGATCGCTAGGCACCTTCAGTGGTCGAAATAGCCTGTTGGCACGATCACTGGGCAGTTTCGGTGGCCGAACAACTTATTGACACAGACACAGGGCACCTTCGATGGCTAAAATAGCCTATTGACACAGTCACTGAGCACCTTTGGTGGGAAAAATAGCCTATTGGTTTTGTCATTGGGCAATTTCGACAGTCCAAAAAGCTCATTTGCACTGTCACTGGGCACCTTCGGTGACCGAACTGGCCTATTGACACATCAATGGGCACCTTAGGTGGTCGAAATAGCCCATTAGCATGGTCGCTAGGCACCTTCGATGAGAAAAATAACTCGTTGGTATGGTCACTGGGCACCTCCGTTGATCAAAACAACCCATTGACACTGTCACTGGACATCTTCGGTGCCCGAAACAGCCCGTTGGCATGATCGATAGAGACTTTCAGTGGCTGAAACAACCCAATGGCATGCTCGCTGGACAAGGCACCTTTGGTGCAAAAAATAGCTCATTGATACGGTCGTTAGGAACTTTTTGTGACCGAAATAGCCCATTGACACCATGGTTGGGTACCTACGGTGGGAAAAACAACCTGTTGGTATGGTTGTTGGCCACCTTTGGTGGCCGAAACAGCCTGTTCGCATGGTCACTGGGCAACTTTGGTAGCAAAAAGAGCTCGTTGACGTGGTTACTGGCCTCCTTTGGTGGCCGAAATAGCCTATTAACATGGTTGCTAGGCACCTTCGGTGGGAAAAACAGCTCATTGCTAAAGTCATTGTCCATTTTTGGTGGCAAAAATTGCCCATTGGCACGATCGTTGGGCATCTTTGGTGGGGAAAACAACCCGTGGACACAGTCACTGGGCACCTTTCGTGGTCGAAACAACCCATTGTTATGATCGCTAGGCACCTTTGGTGGTCAAATTAGCCTGTTGGCACAGTTGCTGGGCACCTTTGACTAGAAAAACAACCCATTGGTACGATCACTCGCCGCCTTCAGTGGCCAAAATAACTCATTGACACGATCGTCGGACACCTTCGGTGGCTAAAACAGCCTGTTGGCACGATCGTTGGGTAGCTTTGGTTGCTAAAACAACCCGTTGGCACGATCAATGGGCACCTTCGATGGCCGAAATAGCCCGTTTGCACGGTCGGTGACCGAAATAGCCCCTTTGCATGGTCGCTTGCCACCTTTAATGGTCGAATTAGCCCGTTGACACGGTTGTTGGACATCTTCGATGGCCGAAATAGCCCATTAGCACAGTCATTGGGCACCTTTGGTGGAAAAACTAGCTCATTAGTACAGTAGTTGGGACCTTCGGTGGTTGAAACAGCCTGTTGGCACAGTCGCTGGACACCTTCAATGGGAAAAACAACACTTTGGCACAATCGCTGGAAACCTTCTGTGGTCGAAACAGCCTGTTGGCAAGGTCGTTGGCCACCTTTGGTGGCCGAAATAGCCCATTGACACGGTCGATGAATGCCTTTAGTAGAAAAAAGAACCTATAGGCACGGTTGCTGGGCAGCTTCAATGGACAAAACATCCCATTGGCACAGTCGCTGGGTAGCTTCAATGGTCGAAACATCCCATTGACACGGTCGCTGGGCAGCTTCGCTGGCTGAAATAGCCCGTTGACACGGTCGCTGGCACCTTCGGTGGCTGAAATAGCCCGTTGACTAGGTCGCTGGGCACCATCAGTGGTCGAAATAGCCTATTGACACGGTCATTCGACACCTTGGGTGGGAAAAAATTCCTGTTGGTACAATCACTGGGCACCTTTGGTGGCTGAAAAACCCATTGGCACGATCGCTGGACACCTTTAGTGGTCAAAATAACTCATTGGAACGTTTGTTGGACAACTTCAGTGGCCAAAATAGCTCATTGGCACGGTGGCTGGACACCTTTGATGACCGAAACAACCTGTTGGCACGATTGCTGGGCACCTTAGGTGATCAAAATAGCCTGTTGGCACGATCGCTGGGCACCTCCGGTGGGAAAAATAGTCCGTTGTTACTGGATATCTTCGATGGTCACCTGCACTGGCTGAAACAACCCATTGGCACTGTCTCTGGACATCCTCGATGGTTGAAACAACTCGTTGGCATGGTCACTGGACACCTTCGATGGTCAAAATAGCCCGTTGGCACGCTCACTAGACAAGCCACCTTTAGTGGGAAAAACAGCCAGTTAGTACAGTTATTAGCCACCTTTTGTGGCTAAAACAGCCAATTGACACGATTACTGGGCACCTTTGGTGGGAAAAATAGCCCCATCGGTACGGTTGCTGGGCACCTTTAGTGGCCAAAACAACCCATTGGCACAGTCTTTGGACTCCTTCGGTGGGAATAATAGCTCGATGATACAATCGTTGGCCACCTTCGGTGGGAGAAACTATCTGTTGGCACGGTCAATGGGCACCTTTGATGGGAAAAAAGGCTGATAGCACAGTTGCTGGACACGTTTAGTGATCGAAATAGCTCATTGACACAGTCGCTAGGCATCTTTAGGGGCTGAAATAGCCTATTGGCACGTTTGCTGGGAACCTTAGGTGGTTAAAATAGCCTGTTGGCACGGTCAATGGGCATCTCCGATGGGAAAAATGGCCCATTGTTACGATCGCTGGGCACCTCCGCTGACTGAAACAACCCATTGGCACTATCTTTGGACATCCTCGGTGACCGAAACAACTCATTGGTACAGACACTAGATACCTTCGGTGGTCAAAATAGCCCATTGCCATGCTCACTAGATAGGTCACCTTTAGTGGGAAAAACAACTACTTGGTACGGTTATTAGGCACCTTCTGTCGCCAAAACAGCCAATTGACACGGTTGCTAGGCACCTTCGGTGGAAAAAACAGCCCTGTTGGTACGGTTGCTGGGCATCTTTAGTGGCCAAAACAACCCATGCGCATAGTCTTTGGACTCCTTCGGTGGGAATAATAGCTCGGTGGTACAATCACTGGCCACCTTCGGTGGCAGGAACTGTCTGTTGGCATGGTCAAGGCCACCTTTGATGGGAAAAAAGCCAGTTAGCACAGTCGCTGGACACATTTAGTGGCCGAAATAGCCCATTGACACAGTCGTTAGGCACCTTTAGTGGCCGAAATAGCCCGATGGCACAATCGCTGGACATCTTTGGTAGGAAAAATAACACATTGATACAGTCGCTGGCCACCTTCAGTGGCCGAAATAGCTCATTGACATAGTCACTGGACACCTTCGATGGCCGAAATAGCCCGTTGACATGGTCGCTGGACACCTTTGGTGGCCGAAATAGCCCATTGGCATAGTCGCTGGGCACCTTTGGTGGGAAAAACAACCCATCGATACAATCACTGGGCACCTTCGGTGGCCAAAATGGCCCATTGGCATGGTCTCTGGGAACCTTCGTTGGGAAAAATAGGTAGTTGGTATGGTCGCTAGACACCTTCGGTGGCTGAAACAACCCATTGGCATGGTTGGTTGGCACCTTTGGTGGGAAAACAGCCTTTTGGCATGGTGGCTGCGCACATTCGGTGAGAAAAATAACTCGTTGGGACGATTGCTGGACACCTTCGGTGGCTGAATCACCCCATTGACATGGTCGCTGGATGCCTTCAGTGGCCGAATTAGCCTGTTGGCACAGTTGTTGGGAAGCTTCGGTGACCGAAACAGCCTATTGACTCAGTCAGTAGGCACCTTCGGTGGCTGAAATAGTCTATTGGCATAGTCACTGGGCACCTTTGGTGGGAAAAAGAGCCCATTGGCACGATCATTGAGAACCTTTTGTAGGAAAAACAACCTATTGACTTATGTGCTGGTCATCTTTTATGGCCTAAACACCCCATTGGCATAGTTGCAAGACATCTTCAGTTGTCGAATTAGCCCGTTGGCATGGTCGCTGGGCATCTTCGATGGTTGAAATAGCCCATTGGCATGATCGTTGGGCCCCTTTGATGTTAAAAATAGCCCATAGGCATGATCGCTGGGCACCTTTGGTGACCGAAACACCCCATTGACACAGTTGCTTGACACCTTCAGTGGCCGAATTAGCCCATTGGCGCAGTCGTTGGGCAGCTTCTGTGGCCGAAATAACCCTTTGGGATGGTCGTTGACAACTTTGGTGGTCAAAATAGCTCATTAGCACGGTCGCTGGATCCCTTTGGTGGCCAAAATAGCCAGTTGACACGATCGCTGGGCACCTTTGGTGGGAAAATAGCCTATTCATACGGTCACTGGTTACCTTTTATGACCGAAACACCCCGTTGGTACTATGACTGGGCACCTTCGTTGGTTGAAACACCCTGTTGGTACGGTCGGTGAGCATCTTAGGTGGGAAAAATATCCCATTGGTACAGCCACTGGGCATCTTCAGTGGAAAAAAGAGCCCATTGACACCATCGCTAATAGCCCTTTGGCACAGTCGCTGGGCCCCTTCAGTGGGAAAACAATCCTTTGGCACAGTCGCTGGACACTTTCAGTGGCCGAAATAACACATTGATACGATTGCTGGACACCTTCGGTGGCCAAAACAGCCTGTTGGTATGATCACTTGGTACCATCGATGGTCGAAACAGCCTGTTAGCATGATCGCTAGGCATCTTAGGTGGTCAAAATAGCCCGTTGGCATGGTTGCTGGGCACCTCCAGTGGGAAAAATAGCCTATTAATAGGGTCACTGGCACCTCCACTGGCCGAAACAGCCCGTTGACTGGACATCCTTGGTGACCGAAACAGCCCATTGGCATGGTCTTTAGATACCTTTGGTGGCTGAAATAGCCCATTGGCACGCTCACTAGATAAGGCACCTTTAGTGGGAAAAACAACTAGTTGGTACGGCTAGGCACCTTCTATGGCAGAAACAGCCTGTTGACACGATAACTGGGCACCTTTAGTGGGAAAAACAACCGATTGGTATGGTTATTGGGCACCTTCAATGGTTGAAATAGTCCATTGGCACAGTCGTTGGGCACCTTCAGTGGGAATAACAGCTCGTTGATACTATCGCTGGGCACCTTCAGTGGTAGAAACTGCCTGTTGGCACGATTATTGGGCACCTTTAATGGGAAAAAGAGTTTGTTGGTACAGTCGTTGGACACCTTTGGTGGCCGAAACAACCCATTGATATGGTCGCTAGGCACCTTCGGTGGTTGAAATAGCCCGATGGCATAGTTGCTAGTACCTTTGGTGTGAAGAATAGCCCGTTGGTACGATCCCTGGGCACCTTCAGTGATCGAAATAGCCCATTGACATGGTCGCTAGACACCTTTGGTGGCCGAAATAGCCCGTTGGCATGGTTGCTGGACACCTTTAGTGGTCGAAATTGCCCATTGACACAACGTTGGGCATCTTTAGTGGGAAAAATAGCTCGTCGGTACGATCGCTGGGCACCTTCGATGACCAAAATAGCCTGACGATCTTCAGACACCTTCGTTGGGAAAAACAAACAGTTGGTATGATCACTGGGCACCTTTGATGGCTGAAATAACCCATTGGCATGATAGGTGGGCACCTTTGGTGGGAAGAACAACCCTTTGGCACGGTCACTGCGCACCTTCGGTAGGAAAAATAGCCCGTTGGGATGATCGTTGGACATCTTTGGTGGTCAAAACACCCCGTTGGCATGATCGCTGGATGCCTTCGGTGGCCGAATTAGCCCATTGGCGCAGTCATTGGGTAGCTTTGGTGGTCGAAATACCCGTTGGCATGGTCACTAGGCACCTTCGGTGGCCCAAATAGCCTGTTGGCAAGGTCACTGGGCACCTTTGGTGGGAAAAAAGCCCAATGACACAGTCGTTAGCCACTTTTGTGGGAAAAATAGCCAGTTGGCACAATCGCTGGTCACCTTCTATGGTCTAAACACCCTGTTGGCACAGTCACGAGACACCTTCGGTTATCGAATTAGCCCACTGACATAGTCGCTGGGCATCTTTGATGGTCGAAATAGCTTGTTGACACGATTGTTGGGCACGTTTGGTGTTAAAAACAGCTGATGGGCACAATCACTGTGCACCTTTTGTGGTCAAAACACCCCATTGGCACGGTCGCTTGACACCTTCGGTGACTGAATTAGCCCATTAACACAGTCGCTGGGCAACTTCTATAGTCGAAATAACCTGTTGGCATGATCATTGACAATTTCAGTGGTCAAAATAGCTTGTTGGAATGATCGTTGGACTCCTTTAGTGGCCGAAATAGCCGTTGGCACAGTCACTGGGCACCTTTGGTGGGAAAAACTACCTGTTGATATAGTCATTGGTCACCTTTGGTGGTCGAAACACCTCGTTGGCTGAAACACACCATTGGTACGGTTGCTGGGCACTTCATGTGGGAAAAAATATCCCATTGGTATAGTCGCTGGGCACCTTCGGTGAGAAAAAGAGCCTATTGGCACCGTCGCTAACAATTCTTTGACACGATTGCTAGGCACCTTCAGTGGGAAAAACAATCCTTTGGCATGGTCGCTGGACACCTTCAATCGTTGAAATAGCACATTGACATGGTTACTGGGCACCTTCTGTTGCCGAAACAGTCCATTGGTATGGTCGATAGGCACTTTCGATGGTCAAAACAGCATGTTGGCACAATCACTAGACACGTTTGGTGGCCCAAACAACCCGTTGGCATGGTCGCTGGATACCTTCGATGGCTGAAAAAGCTCATTGGCATAGTCGCTGGGCACCTTTGGTGGGAAAAATAGCTCATTGGTACAGTCTCTGGTTACCTATGGTGGTCGAAATAGTCTATTGACACGGTCACTGGATAGCTTCGATGACTAAAATAGCCCATTGGTACGGTCACTGAGCACCTTTGGTGGAAAAAATAACCAGTTGGTACGGTCGCTGGGCACCTTTAGTGGTATAAACAACCTATTGGCACAATTCCTGGGCACCTTTGGTGGCTGAAATAGCTCGTTGGCATGATCACTAGGCACCTTTGGTGGAAAACAATCCATTAGTATGGTTGCTAGGCACCTTCAGTGGTTGAAATAGCCCATTAGCACGATCGCTAGGTAGCCTCAATGTCTGAAATAGCCCGCTGGCATGATCGCTGATCATCTTTGGTGGTTGTGATCGCTGGGCACCTTCGATGGCCGAAATAGCCTATTGGCGTGGTCAGAGGGTAGCTTTGTTGGCCGAAATATCTCATTGGCACGATTGCTGGGCACCATCGATGGTCGAAATAGCCTATTGGCACAGTTGCTGGGCACCTTCGATGGCTGAAATAGCCCATTGGAACAGTCACTGGGCAGATTTGGTGGCCGAAATAGCCCATTCACACAGTTGCTGGGCACCTTCGGTGGTCAAAAACGTCATTGACACAGTCGTTGGACACCTTCAGTGGCCAAATTAGCCTGTTGGCACAGTCACTGAGCAACTTTGGTGATTGAAATAGCCCGTTGTCATAATCACTTGGTAGCTTCGGTGGCTGAAATAGCCCGTTGACACAATCACTTGGCAGCTTCAGTGGCCAAAATAGTCCATTGGCACGATCGCTGGGCACCTTTGGTGGCTGAAATAGCCCGTTGACACGGTCGCTGGGCACCTTTGGTGGGAAAAACAATCCGTTGGTATGGTCGCTAGGCACCTTCGATGGCCGAAATAGCCTATTGGAGAGGTTGCTTGACACCTTTGGTGCTGGAAATAACCCATTGGCACAGTCATAGGGCATCTTTATTGGGAAAAATGACCCATTGGTGCAATTGCTGGGCACCTTCTGTGGTCAAAACACCTCATTGGCATGGTCGCTAGAAACCTTTGTTGGTCGAATTTGTCCATTGGCACAATCGTTGGGCAACTTCGGTGGTTAAAACGGCCCGTTGACAGAGTCACCGGCCACCTTTGGTGGCTGAAATTGCTCATTGACAGGGTCGCTAGGCACCTTTGGTGGGAAAAATAGCACAATGGCATGATCACTGGACACCTTCGGTGGTTGAAACAGCCTGTTGGCACAATCTCTAGGCAGTTTGCCAAAACAGCCCTTTCACATGTTCGTTGGGCAACTTCGATGACCAAAACATCCCATTGGGCCGGTTACTGGGAAGTTTCGATGGCCAAAATAGCCCATTGGCGCAGTCGCTGGGCATCTTTAGTGGCCGAAATAACCCGTCAGCACGGTCTTTAGGCACCTTTGGTGGGAAAAACAACCTGTTGGTATGGTCGTTGGGAACATTTGGTGGCTAAAATAGCCCGTTGTCATGGTCGCTGGACACCTTTGGTGCCCAAAATAGCCCGTTGTAGTTGGGCATCTTTTGTGAGGAAAACAACCCATTGGTGCAATCACCTTTGGTAGCCAAAACATCCCATTGGTACAGTGGATGGACACCTTTGGTGGTCAAATTAACCTGTCGGCATAGTCGCTGAGCAGCTTCAATGGTCGAAACAGCCTGTTGGCATAGTTGCTGGGCAGCTTCGGTTATTCAAACAACATGTTGGCATGGTCATTATCCACATTCGATGGCCGAAGTAGCCCGTTGGCATGTTCGTTGGGCATCTTTGGTGGGAAAGACAACATGTTGGCACGATCGCTGGACACCTTCGGTGGTAGAAAAAGCCCATTGACACGATCGCTGGATAGCTTCGGTGGCCAAAAAAAGCCCGTGCCATGATCATTGGGTAACTTCGGTGGTTAAAAAAATCCATTGCCACAGACGCTGGGCAGCTTCGTGGCCGAAACACCACATTGGCACGATCGCTGGACACCTCTGTGGCCAAAACACCCCTTTGGCACAATCGTTGGACACCTTCGGTGGCCGAATTGGCTTGTTGGCATAGTCACTGGGCAGCATCGATGGCTAAAGCAGCCCATTGTCGTAGTTGCTGGGCATCTTCGATGGCAGAAATAGCCCATTGGAACGGTCGCTGGGCACCTTCGATGGTAAAATAGCCTGTTGACACAATCGCTGGGCAGTTTCAGTGGCCAAAGTAGTCCGTTGATGCGGTCGCTGGGCACCTTCGATGGCCATAATAACCTATTGGCACGATTGATGGGCACCTTTGGTGGAAAAATAGCCCATTGGTACGGTCATTGGGCACCTTCGGTAACCGAAACAGCGCATTGGCGTGGTCGTTGAACATCGTCGATGCCTGAAATAGCTAGTTGGCACAGTCATCGTCACCTTTGGTGGGCAAAATAGCCCGTTGGTATGGTCCCTAGGCTTCTTTGGTGGTTGAAACATTCATTGGCACGGTTGCTGGACAAGTTCAGTGCCCTAAACGACCCATTGACATGGTCATCGGACACCTTCGATGGCCGAAATAGTCTACTAGCACAGTCGCTGGACAGCTTTGGTGGCAAAAACAGCCCATTGGCACGATTGTTGGACACCTTCGGTGCCTGAATTAGCCCATTTGCATTATCGTTGGGTATCTTCGATGGGAAAATAGCCCGTCTGTATGGTCGCTGGGCACTTTCAATGGCCTAAACAGCCCTTTGGTACTATCGCTAGGCACTGTTGGTGGGAAAACAACTCGTTAGTACGATCACTGAACACCTTCGGTGGTCAAAACAGCCCATTGGCACAGTCAGTGGCCACCTTTGGTGGCAAAACAGCCCATTGGCACGATCACTGGGCATCTTTGATGGTCGAAATAGCCCGTTGGCACGATCGCTGGACACCTTTGGTGACCGAATTAACCTGTTGACACGATCGCTGGGCAGTTTCGGTGGTCAAAATAGCCAGTTGGCACAATCGTTGAGCACCTTTTGTGGGAGAAACAATCTGTTGGTATGGTCACTAGGCAGCTTCGGTGGCCGAAACAACCCAATGGCACGGCCATTGGAACCTTTGATGGCTGAAATAGTTCGTTGGCACGATCGCTGGATAACTTTGGTCACTGAAAAGGCCCGTTAGGGCGATCGTTGGGTAGTTTCGGTGGTCAAAATAACCCACTGACATGATTGTTGGGCACCTTCGATGCCCAAAATAGCCCGTTGACATAATCGCTGGGTACCTTTGGTGGAAAAACCAGTCTGTTGGTACAGTCGTTGGGCACCTTCAGTGACCGAAACGACCCATTGTTACAATCACTGGATAACTTAGATGGCTGAAATAGACCGTTGGCATGGTTGTTGGACATCGTCCTGGCCAAATCACTCTATTGGCACGGTCACTGGACAGCTTCGATGGCCGAAACAACCCGTTGGCGTGGTTGCTGGATACCTTCAGTGCCTAAAAAAGTCTGTTGGTACGATCACTGGGAAGTTTTGGTGGTCGAAACAGCCTATTGACATGATCACTAGACACCTTCAGTGGCCGAAATAGTTCATTGGCACAGTGATTGGACACTTTCGGTGGCCGAAACAACTCTTTGCCAAAGTCACTGGGAAGCTTCGGTGGTCAAAATAGCGCGTTGACACAGTCATTGGACACCTACAGTGGAAAAAAGAGCCCGTTCATACAGTCACTGGCCATCTTCAATGACCAAAATAGCCCATTCGCACCATGGTTGGGCACCTTCGGTGGGAAAAACAACCCTTTGACACGATCACCGGGAACCTTTTGTGCTCAAAATGTCTCGTTGGCACGGTCGCTGGACATCTTCGGTGGGAAAAAGAGCTCGTTGGCTTTGTCGCTGGACATCTTTGGTGGTCGAAACAGCCGTTGACATGGTAGCTAGGCACCATCGATGGCTGAAATAGCCCGTTGACACAATCGCTTGGCACTTTTGATGGGAAAACAGCACGTTGGCACGATCACTGAGCATCTTTTGTGGGAAAAAAAACTCATTGTTAGGGTCGCTGGGCACCTTCGACGATCGAAATAACCTGTTGACACGATCGTTGGGCATCTTTAGTAGCCGAAATAGCCCATTAGTATAGTCATTGAGTACCTTTGGTGGCCGAAATAGCTCGTTGGCACTGTCACTGCGCATCTTTGTTGGCCGAAACAATCTGTTGGCATCGTCGATGGCCACCTTCGGTGATCAAAATAGCTCGTTGACATCGTCGCTGGGCACCTTTGGTGCGAAAAATAGCCCGTTGGCATGGTCCCTGGGCATCTTAGGTTGTTAAAATAGCCCATTGGCATGGTCGCTGCACAACTTTGGTGGCCGAAATAGCCTATTGGCACAATCGCTAGGCACCTTCGTTAGTCAAAACAACCTATTGGTACCATCGTTGGTCACCTTCAGGGCTCGAAATAGCTCATTGACACCATCGCTGGGCACCTTCGATGGTCAAATCAGCCCGTTGGCACGATCGCTGGACACCTTCAGTGATCAAAATAATCCATTGGCATGGTCATTAGACACCTTTGGTGGCCGAAACATCCTATTGATTCGGTCGCTGGACACCTTATGTGATCGAAATAACCTATTGGCATAGTCGCTAGCCACCTTTGATGCCCGAATTAGCCCATTGGCATGGTTGTTGGACACCTTCAGTGGAAAAAAGAGTTCGTTGGCACAGTCGTTGTGCACCTTCGGTGACTAAAATAGCCCGTTGGCACGGTCGCTGGGTAACTTCGGTAGTTGAAATAGCTTATTGGTATGGTCGCTGGGCACCTTTGGTAGAAAAAAACAACCCATTGACACGGTTGCCGGATACCTTCGATGGCCAAAATAGTCTATTGGCACAGTCACTGGGCACCTTTGGTGGCTGAAACAGCCCATTGGTACGGTCACTGGACACCTTCGATGGCAGAAATAGCCTGTTGATATGGTCGCTAGACACCTTCGATAGGAAAAAAAGCCCATTGGCATGGTCACTAGCTGCCATCAGTGGCTGAAACAGTCCATTGGCACGATTGCTGGGCAACTTTGGTGGCCGAAACAGCCTATTTGTAGGGTCGCTGGGCACCTTTGATGGCCAAAATAGTCCGTTGGCAAGGTTGCTAGCCACTTTTGATGGCCGAAATAGCCTGTTGATAGGGACACTGGGCACCTTCGGTGGCTGAATTAACCCGTTGGAACGATCACTGCATATCTTTAGTGGTTGAAACAGCCAGTTGACACAATCGTTGGGTACCTTCGATGGCCGAAACACCCCTTGGCACAGTTACTGGGCAGCTTTGATGGCCGAAACAACCCATTGGCATGATCGCTGGATGCCTTCGATAACTGAAACAGCCCGTTGGTACAGTCACTGGACATCTTTGGTGGCCGAATCAGTCTATTGGCATGATGATAGGGCAGTTTTGGTGGCTGAAACAGCTCGTTGGCATGGTCACTAAACATCTTCGGTGGCCAAATTAGCCCGTTGGCACGATAGCTGGGCGCCTTTAGTGGGAAAAACAACCCATTGGCACGGTTGCTTGCCACCTTCGATGGCCAAAATAGCCCGTTGGAACGGTCACTGGCCAGCTTTGGTGGTCGAAACACCTCGTTGGAATGGTCGCTGGACAACTTTAGTGGTCGAAACAGCCCATTGGCACGATCGATGGACACCTTCGGTGGTTGAAATAGTTCATTGGCACAGTCGCTAGACGCTTTCGGTAGGAAAAAGAGCCCGTAGACACGGTCATTGGGCACCTTCGATGGCCGAAACATCCTGTTGGCAAGATCACTAGGTTGCTTCGATGGTCGAAACAGCCAATTGGCAGGGTCACTGAGAACCTTCAATGGTCGAAACAACCCATTGGCATGGTCACTGGACATCTTCAGTGGTTGAAATAGCACGTTAGCACAGTCGCTGGGTACCTTTGGTGCCCGAA
The DNA here is from genome assembly GCA_025531925.1 of Erythroxylum plowmanianum. NCBI lineage: Eukaryota > Viridiplantae > Streptophyta > Magnoliopsida > Malpighiales > Erythroxylaceae > Erythroxylum > Erythroxylum plowmanianum. Next base: position 2,853 of record JANVCQ010375117.1, on the reverse strand, counting down.
ACAAGCTGTTGGCATGGTCCCTACACACCTTCGGTGGCCGAATTAGTTCGTTGGTACAGTCGCTGGGCAACTTTGGTGGCCTAATAGCCCATTGGCAGGGTCATTGGACAACTTCGGTGGTCGAAACAACATGTTGACACGGTCACTGAAAACCTTCGGTGGTCGAAGCAGGCCGTTGACATGGTCATTGGACATCTTCGGTGGCCGATATAGCCCATTGGCACAGCTATTGGGCAACTTTTGTGAGAAAAACAGCCAGTTGGTACAGTCGCTGGGCACCTTTGTTGACTGAAATAGCCTATTGGCAGCATAGATGGGCACCTTTGATGGCCAACATAGCATGTTGGCACAGTCGTTGGGCACCTTAGGTGGCCGAAACAGGCCATTGGCACGGTCCCTACACACCTTCGGTGGCTGAATTAGCCTGTTGGCACGACCGCTACACACCTTCGGTGGGAAAAAGAGCTCGTTGGCACGATCACTGGCACCTTCAGTGTTTGAAACAACCCATTGGCACAGTCACGAGACACCTTCGGTGGCCCAAATAGCCCATTGGCACAGTTGTTGGGCATCTTTTGTGAGAAAAACAGCTAGTTGGTATAGTCGTTGGGCACCTTTGGTGGTCAAAATAGCTTGTTGGCAGGGTTGCTGGCCACCTTCGGTGGCCGAAGCAGCATGTTGGCACGATCGTTGGGCACCTTTGGTGGCCAAAACAACTCGTTGGCACGGTGACCGGATATCTTCAGTGGCTGAAATAGCCCGTTGGCATGGTGGCTGGGAACCTTTTGTGAGAAAAACAGTCAGTTGGTATCGTCACTAGGCACCTTTCGTGACCGAAATAGCCCATTGGCAGGGTCGCTGATCACCTTCGATGCCCAAAATAGCACATTGACACAGTCGTTGGGTACCTTTGGTGATCGAAATAGGTTGTTGGCGTGATCCCTACACACATTTAATGGCCCAATTAGCCTATTGGCACGGTCGTTACACACGTTCGGTGGGAAAAAGAGCCCGCTAGCATGGTTGCTGGGTAACTTCGGTGACTGAAACAGCCCACTGGCAAGGTCGCTGGCCACCTTCGATGACCGAAATAGCCCGTTGGCATGGTTGCTGGACTGCTTCGGTAGTCGGAATAGCCTGTTGGTACGGTCGCTGGGCACCTTCGGTGCTCAAAACAGCCCGTTGGCATGGTGGTTAGACACCTTCGTTGATCGAAAAAGCCTATTGGCATGGTCGCTGGGCACTTTCGATGGTCGAAATAGCTTGTTGACACCATCGCTGGGAGCTTCGTTGGCCGAAACAGGCAGTTGGCATGGTCGCTGGGCACTTTTGGTGGCCTAAATAGCCTGTTGGCACGATTGCTGGGAACCTTTGATGGGAAAAACGGCCAATTGGTACACTCGCCGGGTAACTTCGATGGCCGAAATAGTCTATTGACACAATTGCTGGGCACCTTTGGTGATCGAAATAGCCCGTTGACAAGGTTGTTAGACACCTTCGGTGGCCGAAATAGCCTATTGGTATGGTCACTGGATACCTTTGGTGGCTAAAACAACCCATTGGCATGGTGACTGGACACCTTTATTGGCCAAAATAGCTCGTTGGCACTGTCGCTGGACACCATTGGTGGCTGAAACATCCCGTTGACATGATCGTTAGGAAGCTTCGGTGACCGAAAAAACCCATTGGCACAGTTGCTAAGCACTTTCGGTGGCCTAAATAACCCGTTGGCACGATTGCCGGGCACCTTTGGTGGGAACAACTACCTATTGGTACAATCACTAGGCAACTTTGATGGCCGAAATAGCCCATTGACACGGTCGCTGGACACCTTTGGTAGCCGAAACAGCCCGTTGGCACAGTCGCTGGACACCTTCAATGGTCGAAACAGCCCATGGGCATAGTCGCTGGGCACCTTGGGTGGCAAAAATAGCCCGTTGGCACGGTAGCTAGCCAACTTCGATGGCCAAAATAGCCCATCAACACCATCGCGAGCCAGCTTCGGTGGCCGAAACATACCGTAGGCGCGGTAGCTGTGCAATTTTGGTGACCGAAATACCCCATTGGTATTATCGCTGGATAGTTTCGATGGCTGAATTAACCCGTAGGCAAAGTCACTGGGCACCTTCAGTGGCTAAAACAACTCATTGGTATGGTAGCTGGACACTGTCGGTGGCCAAAATAACCTGTTGGTTCGGCCACCAGGCACCTTCGGTGGGAAAAACAACCAGTTGGCACAGTGACCGGTCACCTTCGATAGCTAAAACAACCCGTTGACACTGTCCCTGGACACTTTCGGGGGCCAAATTTGCCCATTAACATGATCACTGGGTAGCTTCGATGGCCGAAACAGCCTGTTGACATAGTCACTGGAAACTTTCGATGACCGAAACAGCCCGTTGGCACGATCGTTGGACACGTTCGTTGACCGAAACAACTCGTTGGTAAGGTCGTTGAACACCTTTGGTGGCCAAGAAAGCCTGTTGACACAGTCGTTGGACATCTTTGGTGGTCGAAATTGTAACACCCCACTCCCGCAAGACCCGAACCCGACATCGATGGTGATATCTGAGTCCGTGCCCCGCAAGGGTGGCGTGTTACATCACTCAGTCCAAAAACTCATTTTAATTTTTTTTTAAACGCAAACACCCACACATACGCATGATAAAATATGCGGAAAACAATTTTAACCAATTCAATGGCCTTGGGGCCCTTTTCATAAATACAATTAATTCTAGTCTGTTGACTTTACAAGCTGACTTATTCAATAATACAAAATATCAAAAAATAAAAATACACTAATGCAGACGCAAACTGATCCCGACCTCTGTCTTTTACTTGCTTAAAGTACTC
>JANVCQ010374701.1:0-19763 GCA_025531925.1 Erythroxylum plowmanianum | reverse complement strand
AAAATTGCAAATTATTTTTCAGGACCGAGAGAGTAGACTTATAGCTCCAGAGGGACTTTTCCTGCCGTGTAGAGCGAGTTGGCAAGAGAAGTCATGGCACACAGGTCGGTCAGCTGGCACTTTTTGACGGATGACCTAGCTAGCTTTATGTTTGGTTTTCTTTTGGAGTATTGTATAGAAAACACCAGTTGTATAATTTACTGCTTTGAGGTTATGAAATGAGACATTTATGGTTTCAAAAATTAGTGAATTTCATATTACTGCTTTATGATTGTTGATGCCATGTGGAGTATTAGCGGTTGTTCGTAGCGCACCCTTATCGTAGGGTGTGTATCGGAATGACCTACGGGCGTCCCGATATGTATCCTATGGTAAGGGGGTGCTACACTATGTGTCCTTATTAGCATAGATCCCTTTAAAATAGCTCCAATTCTTCTATTTGGTGTATCGATTTCACTCCAATTCTTTTCCTTTTAATCCATAAAGGAAAATAAGACCTAAAAACAAAATAAAAACAAGATACGTACTAAAAACAAAATCTAAAATAAACAAGAAAAAAACATTAAATATGAGATTAAAAGTATATTCTATTTAGGATTTACTAGTAGTTAGTAGAGAAACTGGTAAGATTTTTAATTCGTCATTTTTCATAAGACTAGTAAGGAGTTTGTGTATGTTGATTAAAGTGGATGGAAAGTGGGTATTAGATGTGACACCTAAAGATGCCACTCTTCTAGGGGAGCGCCCTCTCAAGCCCCTCAGTCTCCTCTAGCTCAAGTTCCACTAGATGCTAAAGGTTCATCATCTCAATTTCAGTAAGGACAAGCTTTAATAGAAGAAGGCAATGATGTTCGACAAATCAAGAATGAATTCAAGTTAAGGGTAAAACAACTTAATAGGGAAGTGATAAAATTGAAGTGAAGCAAAAGAACACTAAAATGAATATGGGATGGATAAAAGAAAACTTGTTTAACTAATTTTCTCATTTAAAATTTCAAACCATGCCACTTCTATTATATGAGCCAATACCATTAGCTCTGGAGGATCCACACCAAAGGGAAGATAGGGAGAATTCACCTTTTCTAATGTGAGTGTGTTTGTTCTAACCCTTTTCATGCACAATTATTCATTTAGCTTTATGATAAATTCATTTAGGACAATTTCATGCACTGTATAAAAATTAAAAATCAAATTAGGGCAATTTTTAAGTTTAGTCATGCACTAGGCTATTTTTCACTGTAAATAAAAATTCATGTATTTTGGTAACACTTTAGCATGTTTATTCTCATGTATATTCATGCAGTTCAACTTTTTGTTATCTTATCTATATTATGGCATTTAATTTCACGTTGTCTTATTTGATTTTTTTAAATTTTGACTAAAATGTGAAAATGAACTTGATGCAACAATTTTGCTCCATAACTTAAAAGTATAAGGTAAAACCCTGACCTTCTAAATTCTTTGATATTAATTTGCTACTTGAAGTTGATAGCTAGAATTGACTAAGTTGAATGGGAAATTTGGAATTTGAAAAGTAGAAATTGTTTGAGCATGCTTGATAGCCATATTGCTAATTCACAATACTCAAGCAAAGAATAAAATCGTGCCAACAATGTTAGAGGAGTTTTCTTGTTTCCTTATCTTTTATATGATCTTTGTGCCTTGGTTTCCTTGTTTGATTAATATTGTGGGCAATGTTACAAATCAGTATGGTGGAGGTGTAGGTTAGATGAAATTGAATCAAGGTTATTAGGAAGGGGAATTAAGTTGTAAGATCGTGTGATTATGGTGACTTAAGAGAGAGTGTTTTGAGCACACCATTCTTAACTTGGTAAAATGAGTAAAATTGGAAAGTTAAAAGTGTTAAAATTTGTGAAGTCACACTTCGAAAAGTTGCTTGTTTAATCACTTAAGTGAAATTGTGTGTGATAAAGATGCTTTGGACCATGAAAATGAAATTGTATGCTTAATAATTGGTTTACACTTGCTTGAACCTAAACTAGGACTAGCACATGGGATCTTTCTTATAAAAAAAACTACTCCTTAACCTTTAAAAGAGATACGAGTATGGTTTTTGCCACTCTTAATATGTTAAGCTTTCTGAGGAAATGGGGCTAGTCATCACAAATGATTGTGACTCATATTAAAAAAGGTTTATTATGAAGATAAGTAATAAGTGTAGATTGAATAATAACAAAATAAATGAAATAAAAAGATCCTTAATTTACTGACTAGTCTGTAGCAATGCAAGTGAACCATCCTAAAAAGAATCTAAACTTTAAATAGTGAGCTAAATTGGACACACCTAACTTAGAGATTGCAATCAGTAATATAGATAGGTGTAATAAACAACACTTAGATTTTAGCCTTTGACTTGTGAAAATAGTTCAAATATTATGATAATGAGGTTAATGTTAATTTGGTGTGGTTGAATTTCTCTTTTGAATCATATTGATCACACTATTTAAATAACTTAGAATATCCCAAGTAACTACCAAGACTTAAAGAAGTTGATCATAACTTTACTCTATGCTTATTGTGCTTGAGGATAAGTAAAAGTTCAAGTGTAGGGGAGTGGAAGTGAATATAATTTTCATATATTTGCACTTGAATTTTGCTTAAATTTACTTTAATGGGGCCCAAACTAATGTTGTTTTGTGTAATTTTTAGACCTAGGCCCTTTATATGAGCAACTTGGATTAAAGAGGGCTTAAATTTGGAGAATAAGGCCAAGCCAACTAGGAAACCATGATCGCGGCCTAAAGCAGGCCAATTAGCTGTAATCGTGTCTACCTATGTATTTCCATTCACCATTTGCCATGGCTATGGCCTTAAGAAAAAGTCGCACGACATTTCCAAATAATAAAGAAGATTTTTAGGACCAATTTCTAAAAAAATTACAAAGATACGAAAGAAAAAATGGCCAAAAGATGTCAGGGTTTTAAGGTTAATTGCAGAAATTGACCATGTAAATAGGGTTAGCTTGATGTCTATATAAAGATTAAGATAGAAAGGCAAAAGAGGCTATGATAGTTTCATCATTCATCTATCATTTTTGGAAGGAATCATAAAGGGGGAATCAACCTTAAAAGGAAGATTAAAACATTTATACCCTTTTGTTCATTTCTTTTCTTTAACGTTTCTTAAGAATCTTGTAACATGTGACTAGTTTCATTAGGGTTGTTTAGTTAGGAAATTATGGATAAACTTGTTTAAATGTGTGTAATTTACTGATACTTTGTAACTCTTGATTTTGCTTTATTCAATCTTGAGTTTAACGGAATTTATCTTACACCTTGGGTAATTAATGATCTTAAGAATGTAATTACTTAGAAGCTAACAAGATTGAATAATGGAGACTATATGGTGGCTAAAGGTAGAAACCATTGTCTTTAAGGTTATTAGGTTAAAAATCTAATTAGAGGGGTTGATTGAATGTAATGCATCACTAATCAACTAACTCATTGGAGATAGGTGTTGGGATTAGTTATGGTAGGTCATTTCTATCCTGAGAAAGTGCTAATGGTAGGATAGCAACCTTTGCCTAGGATAATCAAGATAATTTAATCAAATGCCTTTAAGATATCATGCCACTTACATTCCCATTCCGTAATCAACCTAACTAGGCAACCTAACACTCATCACTATTTAATTGCATTCACTTTACATACTTACATCATACCATTTCTTTAACATATTGCAGTTTTAGTATTTTAGCATTAGTTTTATTAGAATTCGTAATTAACTTCATTTACATTCTAAAATCAACCTTTTTATTTAACACCAATTCATTAGGAGATTAATGCAATAACACTTAATTAATTCTAGTACTACCTAATCCTAATAATACCACTTAAGTATGCAATTTAAAGTCTTTACTCTAAAATTAAAAATATTAACCTAAGAGACCCACTATAATACTTCTTGTTAATCCTTAATGACATCTAAGAGAAGGAAGGGTGAATCGCGTGTTGATAAATTTTAAATGAAATATTTACTTAATGTGTTAATAAGCACAATTTATAAAAGATGATATAAAATAATAAATTTCAACGACACACTTAATTAATAATGTCAAAAGAGCAAGGAAAGAGAAATGTAAACTAATTATTAATGATTCGACAAATGACCTTTGTCTATTAATTATTAATGATTCGACAAACGACCTTTGTCTATTTCCACTTTCAAGACTCTTAACGGAATTCCATTATGACTCTTCTTTCTAGGAAAAGAATAACCTTTGTACAATATTTTTATCGTAAGTAGGAATCCTTATACAATCTTTCTTAATGGAAAAAAGAAACCTTAATTCCATTTGAAATGCCTCCAAGTACAATCGACAAAGCCCCAATAGAAGCTTACAAGATATCTCACGTTATCACTTTGATAATATTAGATAGGCTCATTCACTCAAATGAGAAGGTGAATGCTCAAATGCTTGAAAACACTTAGAAATATGTGAACAAGACACCTAAATACTTTTCGATATAAGAACCATTGATAAAAACATATATTTATAGATTTTAGAGCTCTTACTAGTCATTAGAGCCTAATCGATACAAAGGTTTGCTCCATCACACTAAACGATCACTAAGTCATATTGGTTGATCAATATGCATTCAATTGAACAAATTTACTAGTCATTGCATACTATTCAATCACTAGGACATACAATATGTCCCCTAAAGGGACATTGGTCAACCAAATCATTATATTGATCAACCAATTTGTTACACAAATAGTCGTATTACATTTTAACCTACATTGGTTGACTATTAATCTATATTGGTCAACTAATCTCGCTAAAATTATGATTTTAACAACTTTAATGTTCATTCTTAATTTGTTTATTGCAATTATAATTAAAAATAGCTTTTAAAATATACTTTAAAGAATATTTGAAAGATAAAAAAGCTTTTCTTTTAAAAACAAATGCTTTAATACCTTTTGATAAATGAAAAGGCTCAACATAATTAAGATGAAATGTTTACGTATGATGAGGCTTTAAGATTCTCAATATAGCTAACTAAAATTACAATAAACATTACAAAATATAAAATAATCTTGATATGCTTTGATCTTGTTTATTGACTTGATCTTCACGTTGAAGATTATAAACTTTAACTTTTCTTTCTTATCTTCGTTAATAATTATCTTCTTGAATTATGGTTATATTTTGTTTTAATATCACTTATGATCAAAATAACAAATTTATTAATAGTACTTATATTTTGTTATCAGTGAAATTGCTATTGAAAGCTCCCTAATTTAACAAATGTCTTCATAGTACGGAATGAGATATTAATTCCTTCATTCCTAACTGGAGTCGACAATTATCTTCTCTGGAATCAGAATATATCTATATATAATAGCAGTCAAAACCTTATCTTTGAAATATTAAGGAAATTCTTCACTAAATGTCTGTTTTTTCTAGACTACAGAGTAGCAACGCAATTCTCTTTGAACCTGAGCCTTATTTTTACGCTTCATATTCTTATTCGCCTAAAAAAGCTAAGGCACACATCCTTCTGCCTTGGCAATATATGCATATTTTTATGACAGATATGCATGAGTCATACCAGTGAAGAACAATTAAATGCAGCTAATACGCCAAGTATAATATGCCTTTTCGTTCTAGCTATGTATGCATACCTTTCACCTATAGGTTAAATCAATATCTTTCACACTTGACACAATTACAGTTCACAGAACTGAGTGTTCAAAACTTAAAACATACATCTTTACTACTTACTGGAAACGTGAGTTATAACACAACCGTAAGTAACGGACGGTGTCCCAAGCCTCAACGAGACAATGTTGTCTTAAAGAGACTAAATTAGCTGAAGGACTTACTGAGCCATGCCTTCCAACCTGATGCCTTTCTTCGCATCAATTCTGACCTGCCTTCTGTCATCTGTGGTTGCAATTGTTTCTTACACAGAACAAAATTTCTGGCGCCACGAGATCCTATTGCTTCCTGAGGACTCAAAGCTGCGATACAAGGATTTACAAGAAAATGGATCTTGTAAGTGTGTGTGAGTAGTCAGAAGCTGATAGAAAAATAATTACCTATTAGCGGTCTATGGTAAAGGCATCAAGATTTAAGTTCATTTGCTCTGGGGAAAACATATAGTTTTGTTGTTAAAACAAAGATTCATGATAGATTTATTGGCACCCGTCAGAACAAAGAGCACGGAAACTTCAATATGCAAAACGTTTGAATTAACAACTAACACATACCGATTATGTTGAAAAACCAAAACATAGGCACTACATGCCTGAGTTCCAGATGGAGTTTTTTTAATCCCAAATCTACGGAGTTCACCGTTTAAGGCGAGAACAAAGGCAACATGGTAAGCGAAGATTACAGTATTCATCTTAGCCCGAAATTGCGATGACGTACCTTCTGAAGTCCCATTTGCACAGTAAAGCATGAAGTTTTTGACATCAGAGCCAAGAACAGGAACACGACCTCCTCGTGCATACGCCTTCAGAGCAGACTCAATGACACCCGCAACAGGATCGTCCTCTTTCACAACAAACCTCAGAGGCCCTGCACTGCCAACCACATTCACGGTTATCAAGAATCTGTTCCGCTTTTCAGTTCCCTGCTTCTTCTGCTTCTGAAACATCATTTTTCTGCTCAGCACTAATGTATTAACTTGTGGCATTTGATTCTCTACTTTCGAATCTGTGTTTAACTCTGCATATCCAAGCCCACGCGATTATTTATGAAAGCACAGCAGATGACAATTTATAACATGGACTGATCGATGATGGAAATTCACTGAAAGACTGAAGCTTTCAAATTTTAGAGTAGTAGGAGGATTGTGGAGGGATCAAGACCAAGGCAACGATAGTACCAGGCTTGTTTATGGAAACCAAAGGAGAAAACCAGAGTGAAAATGCGCATCAAAGTGGTACATGACCCAACCATCCGGTATGCAATTCGTATGATGGAAGTAGAAAAGAGAAACTACTCTAATCGATAGTTTGGGCTTGTGTGTTTAGAATACGAGCAAAACCAAGAACTCTAGGTTATACATATAGAACAGTTGAAGAAGAATATCAAAATGTTGAGAATGATGAGGTTTGGTCTCTATTAAGAATAGTCTGCGTAGCTTCACTGGTTTTGATGAAGGGAAATCAGTTTGTTTGAATAATGTTTTTCTGAGCCCAGTAAAATCTGTAAATAATGCTAATATTATTTAGTTTTGACGGGTAAATTTTGTGGCTATGAATATTACAGTAAAAAAATGGTTTTTAAAGAATATAAATATTACAAATAATTTAAAATAATAACTAAAATACTATTACTATTACATAGTATTTTAGTTATTCGGCTCGTTCTAGCCATTCACTCTTATTAACATTTGGTCGTTCTGCATATCCGGGGAAGAACGTACGGATATCCCGTGCAGTGAAAAAGAGAGTGAATGCTGACCTCGCGGTGACGGTGCTGTCGTGACAGACAAATAATAGAGCTAAATTAAGAAGCTTTGAATTCTTTGTGCATGTAATGTACCATTAGGTACCTTTTTAGTTTTCAACTAAATAAGTGTCTCCTCCTGACACGAACAGGGAGCATGAAAAATCCGTTTATTTGAGATAACTAGCATACTAACGGAAATTTCCGTGCGGCCAGGGCTACCGTGAGAGATGACGTTGGCATGCACGGGAAACGACCCTTCAGTATGCGACTCCAGGTTCTAAATAGGCCAGCCGTTTTATGTTTGAAAAAAACAAAAAAAACACGCTTTCTCAACTACATCTAGTGTTTCTACAATTCTGTTCTGTTCTAGGTTTTATTCATCGGAACAACGTTATCAAACTCATCAAGAAGTTTTATAATTCACTAATAATAATGTCCAACAATTGCACGCAATCACTCGTCATGGTTATTGAATTAGTTAGAGTAATGGTTGAAATATAGAATTCCCCTCAAAAGGATAAATTTCTTAATTATATTAGTAGCGTTACATTATCTAGTAAATAAATGTCATTGATTATTACAAATAAGAACCTCATCTACAATACAACTAACAAACCATGTTCACGATAAAATTGAATTTTCGTACCAGTGGATATAGTTTTTATGGTAAGATTATGTAAGCTTCTTATATTCAAATGAATCTTCAATTTACTCTTTCCCATTTTAATTTATAATCGAGAAGTACATTAGAGGTAGACTACAATTTTTCTTCCTCTGCCGTAATCAAAACTTTCAAACTTATCTCTTTATACAACGCCAATTGTTTTTCAGAACATGTCAACTTTCAATTCAGAATAGCGTTTATCCCAGCCTAACTTCATCTGCTGGCATTCATGTTTGTCATATAGAGTTTTGGACATCAGTCACGCAGCTTATAAATACGTGCTAAATTTGCAATAAGTTTACTAGTTTACATGAGAAGAAAAATTAGACTATACACAAGTTCAAGCAAAGTTTCATCTTAAAACTAAATGACAGTAGGTGAAGTAACCCACTAGGCTTATATGTTAATTTTCTTTCGCCTCTTTCTTTGATATGGGACATTCACATGTGGGTATTCTCAACATTATATAACTTCTTTTTTTTTTTACAAGTTAGGCAATTGTTTACCTCTAATCTATACTAATTTTAATGGTAAAGTTTGAAAATTACAAAATAAATATCTAATAGTATTATTATTATTTTTTTGGTAATTCAGAAAAATCAATAAATAAAACCAAGATATGTACATAGCGGTCTTATACAAGTGCCTCGGAGGACACACTAAGCTGAATCATAGCAACAAGTCGTACTACAATCCAAACACTAATCAAGAACCTTCCTGCAATAAAAGAGGGAACTCCCACAACTACTCAACAACATAGGGCAAAACGCAAATAGAATCAAACCCAATTTTGAAGCAATAAGGACGCCTAAGCTAGCTGACATGCAAACCACAAAATGCTTCCAATGAGCGAAGGAATAAAAGGCATCCTTCACTCCTATTTGGCCTTCAACGGAGATAACTAGAGGAACCTGTGGTAGCTTACCGTAGACGGCCATATGAAGAGACAGTGTTGAACCTTCGAATTGTGTGCGGATAGACTAGGAATCCAACCTGCAAAGTTAGTGAAAACCAACTATAGCCAACCAAAAAAAATTACCTCCCGTCAGTGAATAGACTAAGAAGCTCCCTAACGTGGGAGATTATCTCGAGATAAACTCGCTCTACATCCATGACTTCATTCTTGAAGGACCTTGCATTACGTTCATTCCAGATTAGGTACATGGTTGTAGAAAGAATGAGAGGGAAATAAGGTAAAAGCTGGGAGCCGGTTATTAGAAACATTGCTATACCAGGAGGGAATGGTTGAAAGGCTAGATAGATTAAGGAGGGGCAAATGGAAGAAGGTGAGGCATTGATCCCAAATTGTTTTAGAAAAGGGGCAGGTAAAGAATAAATGGTCTATGGATTCATTAGCAGCGAGGCACAAAGAGCAGTGATTGGAGGTGTATAGGTAGGGCAGTTTGTCCTTGGTTTGCAGCTTTTGTAAGAAGGCTAACCATAAGGTAAAAGAGCAACGAGCTTTGCAATATTTTGACCAAACCAGCTTGTACCAAGGTACTTCCGATAAGGGAGTCGCAAGATTTTGTAGGTTGAAACATTGGTATATCTTTTGGTGGGGCTTGCAAACCATTCCAGACAGTTGGGAAGGGATGTATTAGGGACATACGCTGGTGGTTCAAGGTATCTTATGATGTCCATGGACACCTCATTCAATCTCCAATTATTATTAAGTATGACTTCAGTCAATCGAGCTGAGAGCGGGAGCTCTGAGCCATCGATCGTTCGCGGTGTAGTCAAGGACCTCAATATACCACGCGGGTGCCAAGGATCCTACCAGAAAAAAGTAGAGATACCATTCCCAATCCGAAATCTGAATTGATGACACAACTTATCCCTCACTGATAAAAGCTTACGCCAACTCCAAGAACTAGTATAAGTGGGTTGTGCACTCTAAAAATTGTGCCTCCTCAGAATGATTGTATGTACCCACTTAACCCATAAAGCTTCCTTATCTACGAACAAATTCCAAATCCTTTTGCCTAACAAAACTTGATTTCAAGTAGTTAAATGTTTAATTCCTAATCCCGCTTCCCTCTTAGGACGACAGATATCACTCCACTTAACCTTTGCTGGTGTTTTAGACGTCGTCTTACCCGCCCATAAAAAATTCCTAAGCTTGGTCTTTATGTCCTTCAGGATGGAAGAGGGAAGAATGAAATGTGAGGGCCAATAAACATGTAAGGAAGATAGGATAGAAATGACCAATTGAATTCTACCCGCATAGGAAAGACTCTTATGAGTCCAGCGATTGATCCTATTATCAATTCTGTCTAGCAGAGAAGCACAATCCCACCTAGTGAGACGACCCGTAATGAGGGGAACCCCTAGATATCAAAAAGGGAGAGAACCTTGCTGTAGACCAGAGATAAATCTCATCCTATGACTAAGATAGCTAACATCTGGGGATAAATAAAACTAACTCTTGGCAGTATTCATGTCCATACCCAAAAACATAGAGAAAGTGCACAAGGAGTCGAGTAAGAGTTGAGCTGAAAACAAGTCCGCATGACAAAACATTAAGAGATCATCGGCAAAAAGAAGATGGTTGATTTTGAGTCCTTGACATTGCCAATGATATTGGAACTGAGAAGAATTTTTTGTGTTGACTCTCAAATTCCTAGAAAAAACCTCCATACAGAGAATGAAAAGGAAGGGCGATAACGGGTCTCCCTATCTTAATCCAAATTTGCCCTTGAAAATTTGAGTGGGGGATCCATTTACCAAAATGGAATAAGAAGGGGAGGTGATACATTCTTTGATCCATTCAATAAACCTCACCGGAAGTCCAACTGCTTCAAGAGTGTTTAGAAGGAAGTCCCAATGGACAAAGTCATAGGCTTTTTGGAGGTCTACTTTGAATGCACACTGCTTATGATTGTTAGAAATATGATAGTTCCTAAAGATCTCTTGCGCTAAAAGAATGTTTTCCCCTATTCGGCGATTCTTAATAAAGGCACTCTGATTAGGGCTAACTATATGGGGGAGAATGAGACTGAACCTATTTGCTAAAATTTTAGCAATAACCTTGTAGAGCATGTTGCAACAGGAAATAGGCCTAAAGTATAGGACAGAGGAGGGATGAGCTGTTTTAGGGATAAGGGAAATGAAAGTGGAATTTAGCTCCTTGAGTAATTTGCCATGGAGGAAAAAGTTTTGAATAGCTCCCGTAACTTCCTCCCCAATAATAGGCCAAGCTTGTTGGCAAAAGAACCCATTAAACCCATCGGGGCCTGGGGCCTTGTTGGGGTTACTAGCGTGAAAAGCCTATCGAATTTCTTGAAGTGAAACCTCGGCAATTACTGCATTAGAATGGCTTTCATCTAGAGGAGAGGGAAGAAGAGGCGCAACAAACTCCTTAAAAGAGTGGAGATTCTTAGTAGCCTCAATGGTACCCTTAAAGTAAGCTAGAAATTGAGCATGGATTTCAGAAAGGCCCACAACCCTGATGCCATTCCCTACATCTAGAGTATGAATGGAATTTCTGTTCCTGTGGGCAAGGAGAGAATGGTGAAAAAATTTAGTATTCCGATTGCCTTCTCGAAGCCAATGGATCCTAGAGGATTGTCTATAGAATGATTCCTGATCCACAAGAGACCTATAAAGCTCTCCAATAGCCTCTGATTCCCTATCTAGCAGGAGGGGAGAGTTAGGGGAGAACTTCAGCTGATCCTAAATAAGATTGAGATGGGTCTGGTTACTCTCTACTCTAGCATTGATGTTACCAATCTGACTCGAGTTCATGGCTTTGAGAGCTCTCTTAACTAACTTCAGTTTGGTCACGACCCTAAACAAAGGAGTTCCCGTAACTGGCAAGGCCCAAGCGACCTCAACAGTTCTCAAGAAGTTGGGTTGAGCAGCTAAAAAATTGAAAAATCTGAAGGGGAGAGTACATTTGTGCAAGAGCCCTATCGACTGTACCACTAAAGGAGAGTGATCCGAGATATGAGGGTTAAAAATGACACAGTGAGATGAAGGGAATCGAAGGCTCCAAGCGGAGTTGATAAGCGTCCTATCCAATTTTCGAGCTCTGAAGGAATCACCTAATTGATTATTAGGCCAAGTAAACTGAAGACCACTTGAGTTTAAGTCAAATAACCTATTGTCCCCAACAAACTGCCTAAAGTCACCAAGATTACTCAAGCCCGAAGGACTAGGAGGATCAGCTTCTTGAGAATGGAGAATGGTGTTAAAATACCCTGCAAGCGTCCACGGGGCTTGGCCTATTGACAGGGAGACTTGAGAAAGATCATGCCAAAGGAGTTTCCTATGGGCAGGAGTATTAGCACCATACACACAAGACACAAGGAATGTCTTTGAACTATGCCTAGGCAGAATTTCCACATGAATAAACTAATCAGTACAGTGGAGGAGAGTGCACAAAAGGATCTCTGGGTTATAGGCAATCACAATCCTAGCATTTAAGGAGTGATCTAAATTGCTACTGCTATCCCATCTAGGAAACAAAAAACTGCAAAGTTTATTCAAGGAGATAGAAGACCTAATCCTAGACTCAACAAGACAAACAAAAGAAGCAGAATGATGCCTAAGCCAAGCTCTAACTGCATTCTGTTTATTAGGGTGATTCAGACCCCTAACATTCCAAAAAACGAACTCCATCCACCAAAACCAGCTATGCCACAACCTACTACTTCTGTTTCTTTCTAACTTTCCTAGTTTTTCAAATAGAAAGTCCCCCTTTGCCCCTCCCATAGTCGCTGGACTAGAAGGTCTCAATTCAAAAAGAGGAGAGGGAGGGGTACCTGACTGATTTCCAGCAAGGGCATTGGACTCCCCACTGTCTCCATCGAGCTCTTCTAGGAGAAGGTGAGATTGTTGGTGTGCATTCGAACACCCTGTCATAGCTGCCTCACCAGCTAGATCACTCTTATCTACTGTTACCTCCTGGTGGATAGGATCTCTCCCCTTGGAAAATTCATTGGAGCTCGGATCTGCCTCCAGACAAAGAGGGGAACTCTCATCCGAATTGTGAGTGAGTAGATGGGACCCTGGACTAGTAGTCGATGGTTGCTCCTTGATGTGCTCCAATTCTTGGTGAAGACCAGTGGCAAAAGTCCTCCCTATGGGAGTCCAAACCTTCTGTTGTGCCTGCACTGTAGGCATCCATTCATACTCAACAAAAACCTCCCTAAAGAAGAGTTGACCATCCTCACCATACGTCACTAGTTGGAACACTAATGGCCATTTCTGATTCAGTTCCATCTCCACACATAAACGAGCATAATGGATTCTTGTCATGCGAGCTGTGGGAGTGTCCATATGCAGAGGGCGCCCTACAGCATTGGCAATCCTGCCCAGGCCTTCGGTGTTCTAGTATTCCACTGGGATGTTGAAGAACCGAGCCCACACCAGGCCTTATGAATCTTTTCCTGTTCACCACCTTGTAAACTCCACCTACGAAGGAACAATGGTTTCCCCTGGATGTGCCACGGACCTCTTTCCATCACTGCTGTCATTCCCTGTTCGGAGGAAAAGCGAAATAGAAAATTGTTAGAGCCTGTTATCAGCGCCTCCTGCAAGCCGAACTCAACCCATGACTTTGCTAGTGCACATTGCACCACGGGGTACGCTGGTCTCTTCCCCAAAAAAAATCCGACCAGCGTTGTTCAGAATTTGGAAGCACCCTTCTGCGCCAGCGCTAGTGGAGGAATCACAAAAACCTGGGCTTCCCGAACTTCCGAAGGGTAAAAGGTTAGCTCCTGTGCGTCAGAGGGAGCCCAACTGCTGGCCTCCACTACGACTTTCTAGGATCTGATAGGGCAGGGGGAGGGGTGATCGGAGGTGGGGACGAGGAAGTATCGTCTGTGGAAAGAAGGGGTTTTTTAGGTTCAGAGGAAGAAGGAACAGAAGGGATTTTCAATTTCAGGTGAGAATTGGGGATCGGGGGAGAGGCCGAAGTGTTTGGGTCAGTATTTTGGTTTGAGATTAGGGTGTGGATGGGAGCGTTAGGGATAGGGAGATTGGGGGTAAAGGAAGAAGATGGTAAGGGGACTAGGGGAGAACGAGGAACTGGAGAGGAAGAGGATGAAGCCATAGGAGGAGGAGAATATCACGCTTGAATCTCCGTCGTTAGGAAGTCTCTCGCCAGTGTTTCGCTCTCTCTTTACATTACGTGTTTCGCTTTTAATAGTATTATTATTATTATCGTCAATATAAGATATATCTTTTATGACATGCTATACTATATACCTCATCCTTTCCTATGAAAAAATCCTAAAAAATCCTTTCCTATGAAAAAATCCTAAACTTTTTTTTGAAAAATAAATATGGTATTGTTAGTAGTTAAAACTACTACAACTTACAAAGAGTTCAAGACAAACATTGTACAATCTAATTTGTTACAAAGAAAATTAGAGATTACTCAAAGTATGATAATCCGCGCTATAAACTCCATCTACGTTTTAGCTCTAGGGAGAGATTGAGTTGTAAATTTTTGGAAATTAAGGTGAGTCTAATCTAGTTAATGATCTTATTTGTAAGATGATATTTATCCTCCTCAAAGTTGATAAATCTACAATAGTTTCGTTCCTTCCAAAAGAAGTAGATGGTAGTGGTGAAAGTAGCCTTATATAGAACTGCATTAGATGTGCCTTTTTTGGAGTTACGAATTGCTCAAGCCAACGACTATTCCCAAGTACAAGGATAGTCATTGCTTGGTATCATGAGCAAAATTCTACTCTAGAAAGCTTTTGAGTATCTATAGAGAAAAAAGAAATGAACTATATCCTTGGCTTCCATTTTACATTACAAAAACAAGTTGCATCCATAGTGTCATGTCATTGACTCTTAGTGTTGAGTTTGTTTTTAATTGTGAGCCAAGAGATAAAAGAGGCTTTAGGTATAATGACATTTTGCCATAAAAGAGAAGACTAAGGTACTGCAAGTAATCCCCTTGTAAAGATTTGATGGCAAGATTTATTAGAGAACTTACCACTCAAATTTGGAGACCAAATGATAGAGTCATCCATCTGTTTTATCTACGTGAGGGAAATGTGGAGCCAAAGTATCAAAGCCTCAATAATGCCCTCTCCATTGACCATTAAAGATCAAAGATGAAGTCCTAATATTAAGATAATATCTATTTCTTAAGTGTTGAACCTGAGGATTGAGAATAAGGGGACTCATATCCATCCAATTGTCATACCAAGCCAAGTCCTTTCTCCATGCCAATTTTATGCCTAATAGAAGGATAAACAAAGTCTTTTTACTTCATCATCTAGATAAGAATCCAAGAAAACTCCCTAGTATAAGGAATTTGCCGAAAATTCACATTTTTAGGTGATACTCATTTATCCACTTAACCCAGAGGGCATTATGGTCAATGTATAGCCTTCAAATCCATTTGCATATTAAGACATTTTGCATGGTAGAGAGAGAAATGATCCCGAGACCCTCAAGTTTTTTTGAAATTGTAACCTCAGTCCATTGTATCTTTGCATTCTTTGAGTGTTTAGAGCCACCTGACCATAGAAATGCTTTAGTGATTATGTCAACTTATTTAAGGACTTTCCTTGGCAATGTTATGTGAGCCATCCAGTATAAATGTAAGGTGCTCAGTACAAAAATGATAAGTGTTAACCTAGCAACATAAGAAAGGAACCTATTTTGCCAAGCATTCACTCTTGCCTTGATTCTTTCAATAAGAGGCAAGCAATCAGTATACTTTATTTTAAAAGATGTGATTGGGACTCCCAGGTAACGAATGGGCGAGATTGGTAGATTAAACCCTACTAATCTTCGTATTTCAGTAGTGTTCCTCACATCAGTTGAGAGGTAAAGATTGCTCATCTTAGAGTTTTACTTTAAATCTAACCAACCAACAAATAAATCCAAAACATGCATCATCATCGTGATAGAATGAGAATCAGTACCACAAAGGATCAAAATATCATTAACATACATTAAGTGAGTGATATTGAATGCCCTGCATTTATAATGAAATTGAAAACTCCTATTGTAAGATATCATTTTGCTGGTCGATCTAGAGAATCCTTCCATCATAGAGTGAATAAGTAAGGAGATAAAGGATCCCCTTATTGGATTCCTGTATCAATCTAAGTAGGCTTGGTAGGAACCCCATTTACTAGGATACTCAGAGATGGGGTTTGAATGTGTGACATTATCCAGTCATTGAACTAGGAAGGCAGCTGCAAAGCTTTAAGACATAAACGGATAAATCTCCAACTAACAATGTCAAAATCTTTGAAAAAATCAATCTTAATAAGGCAATTATTAAGATTCTTGCTTGAGTTGTAGTCCTTCAACAATTCCTGAAGCAATAGGATATTATCTTTAATATTCAGTCAGGAATGAAAGAATTTTGAGCTAAGTTGATAACACTAAAGATAGCCAACTTGAGAAGTTTCGTAAGTATTTTAGAAATCACTTTATAGAAGATGTTGCAATAAAAGATGGATCTAAAATCATTCATACTCTAGGGATTGTGTTTTCAGACACCAAGCAAATGTAAGTATGGTTCATTTCCTTAAGCATACTTAAGGAAGCAAAGAACTCCGTCACTACCTCTGTGAGAAGCCTACCCGTGATGTTCTAGGTGTGTTGAAAGAAAAGTTTTGTGAAACCATCTAGCCTAAGAGATTTCGAAGGATGCATATGGAAAGAACCCTCTTGACGTCAAGTTTAATGATTGGAGAAACTATAATTTTGTTGATGTTTTGCTCAACCGAACAATGAAACATATTGATAACATTAGTATTTGGGGTAGTGGAAGTGTCTGAACCCATCAAGTTCTGGAAGTGATTAATAGCAATCTCTTGTAAATGTTTTTGGTATGAAACATTTGGAAGGAAGATAAGGAAGATGAGAGAAGAAGGGAGAAGAGGAGAGAGGAGAAGGAGCTACTGCTGCTACTGTCATTCCCAGTCCACTCCAAGATATTCCTCTCATTCAATCTTGTTATTTCTTTCAGTTGATGTATAAGATGGATATAATAATGATGAACTTGTGTTTAAGGATGTTCTAAACTCTTTTGGGGATTTGTTCTTGAATCAATTCTAATTTGATTTCTTTTTATGTTAATGAGTTAGGTATTATGATTATTTGTTGTATTTGTGCAACATCCCACTACCACAGGATACATACCCAAACATTCAAACATATTCAAGTACATATCCTATGATAATGGCATGTTAGAGCAAAACCAAAACCAAATTATACATGGCATCATCTAACATAATCGAAACTCACTAAATTTAAAAACCATTCATTGTATTAATCTAAACAAATTTACACTATTTCCTTTAAACAAATATTTACGTAACTTCTTATAGGTTCTAACAAAAACAACAAAATACAAGACACGATACTCCTGGAGTCAGCTGATCGACCTCTGATCCATAACAAAATCCAAAGGGTCCTTTAGTCCTATCTAAGAACTAGGTCTCCTGTCTCGTACCTGAAAAACTAAGTTGTAATTTTTATGAGTTTTGCGAACTCAATGAGTGAACCATCGGTGATGATTTCACCGGATCACATACACATCATACATATTTTACAGACGCCCATTCAGATCATAAATACATTCTAGGTGTTCACATAATATGGTATATCATAAGATCACACAGTTCACATTGCTAAGTATAACAAGCAAATCGCATCAATTTATCACTCATTCAGCTTTGCAAATCATTCAAGAAATTTCAAACAAACGTTATAGGCATGAGACTCATATTCTTTCTTATTGTTGTGACCGAGTCCCTATCACAAACTTATACAATTACCAGCCTATAGGGCTTAGTCAAACAGAATCACGGAGCATAACTCTACGCACAAAATCAGAAATCACGGAGCAAAGCTCTAAGTGGAAGCGCTTCATACTAGCAACTCAAGTCACAATACCTTTATTTGAGCATGTATTTAATGAAATGCAACAATTTCAGAAAATCTCATAAATCACTATCTTATATAAATGCTCAGGCAAGATTTCACAGTTATCGGACCTAAGTCCGGCATTCAACTTTTATGAAGAATCAAATGTCAACAATTTATATCAAGTCAAAACACTCCCCATACATGCCCAAATATTAACTCCTCAGACCTCAGGTCCGGAATCCAGAATCAACTCACAAACAATTCAATAATATTGGAAGTGCAATAAATTAAATTAAATTCAAATCAAATCAATCCTAGGAAATCATCTAGGTTGACTCACAGAACGCTCCAATATGCTATTGCCTGGATGGTCCGACAATGTCTGTCTGGCGTCCACTTGACTCCCCTAAAACATACACAACACATTGCCAATTATCACATTTTTGCTCAAATATACAAGTGTTTCTTTTATGCACATAAATATATAGAAAGAATGCATAATGCATGTTCAATGACAATTTCGGGTATTTTATTGTAACTCTCATCATCAAATTGATCAGATATCTACGCCCTCATTAATATCATATGGTATTTATAATTTGAATCGAAATAAAACAATGTGAAATCAAGTTTATAACCTAATTGACCACTTTAGATTTTCTACCCAAATGATTTCGGGTCTATTTTGCATAATTAATCTGGTAGGGTAAATGACTAAATGAGGTAATACTTCCTTCTCAAAAGATGTTCTACAGTGTCTTAAGTTTCTAATGACTCCAAGATCATTAAATTTGATTCAATATTCAATGAGTTATGCACAAAATACCTCAGACTGTGCACATTTGAACTTTTGGCTAGAACATGATCATACCCTCTAATTGTTCAACTAATATCTTTCAGATCAGACATCCAAAAATTTCAAAAGTTATACCAATTTAAAGATAAGAGAATAAGATACAACTTTGATGAAGACAACTCAGCCTAATTCAGCCCAAATCAATACAGTTTATTCAATAATCATAGGACATGATTTCTGTCCCTGGTAGTGCTACAAACTAAGCTAAAACTCAATTCCATGCCTATTTTGAAAATCAAAGAGACAGAATTAAAATTTCACCTCTTCACCAAAATTGTGGAAATATGTCTCTAGGTTAATATGAATAAAAAACGAACTCATTCAGAAATATATAGCTCAAGTTATAATTAGAAAACCAAAACATGTTCATGAAAATTTTCCAATTGATAACATTCCACACTTTCACCCTATAAATCATTTTCAAATTAGTTCAGATAATTCTAAATTTTTATGAGGAGAAATAAAACTATCTTAGGAATCTATTGGTTCAAGTTTGGAGTCATTTGGAGTTCGGATGAAAAAGTTATAGGCAAAAGACTTAGGGCTGTTCAATGAAAACTCTGGTTTTTATGTCACCATCACCTTTCTCTCTCTAGCACGCCCACTTCATCATCTTCACCAAACCAGACCACCGAACTGCACTTCTCCTCTTCTTCTTTCTTCTTCTTCTTTTTTTTTCATTCCTATAATCATAACTAAGATATATGTTGCATAAACTATGTATTTGTTTTACTTCCATCTCAAAAGAACCCATTACCACTAAATCCAAAATCCAAAATTTTATACCTACGTTACAAAAATTGCAC
Organism: Erythroxylum plowmanianum; assembly: GCA_025531925.1. Lineage (NCBI taxonomy): Eukaryota > Viridiplantae > Streptophyta > Magnoliopsida > Malpighiales > Erythroxylaceae > Erythroxylum > Erythroxylum plowmanianum. The sequence goes on along the minus strand of JANVCQ010374701.1, from coordinate 153 downwards.
TGTTCACGTGAGCATATCTCATTTTTCTGCATCTTTTTTTCCATCTTCATTCCATGTTCTTCTTCTTTTTTTGTTGCTTTAATCCTTCTTAAAACACAAGACTACACTACTCTTATGTCCTCTTTCACTCTAGCCTTATTTAAACCCATCACT
>JANVCQ010372619.1:0-19795 GCA_025531925.1 Erythroxylum plowmanianum | reverse complement strand
AATTAAAGTTAACTTGCTTAATCAATTTCACTTTAATAAATGCTAATTCCACTTACTTGGTCTAATCACGTTTAATTAATAAAAAAAATTCCGGGGCTAATAGCATCTGCCACTTTGTTCTCCCTACCCGATTTGTAGTCAATGGAGAAGTCAAAACCCAACAGTTTGGTGATCCATTTATGATAATCGGGGTGAATCTCCCGCTACTCTAGCAGAAACTTTAAGGATTTTTGATTAGTTCGAATGACAAACCGATGGCCTAAGAGATAAGATCTCCATTTCCAGACAGCCAACACAATAGCCATAAACTCCCTTTCATAAGCAAATTGTCCCTTTCTTTCTGCTGACAATGATTGACTATAATAGGCAATCGGTCGATTATTCTGCATCAGCACTGCTCCCACACCCGAAGCTGAAGCATCAATCTCCAAAATAAAAGATTGGTTGAAGTCGGGCAAGGCTAAAACAGGCACGGTGGTCATGGCCTATTTCAGGCTATTGAAAGCCTTCTCCACTTCCACCGTCCACTTAAAATTGTTCTTCTTGAGCAGCTGTGTCAATGGCCATGCAATGTGGTTGTACCCTTTTACAAATTTTCGGTAATAACTCGTCAATCCCAAGAACCCCCTCAACTCCTTCAAAGTTTCTGGTTTAGGCCACCTTAACATTGCCTTGATCTTGGACTGATTTGCTGTAACCCCTTGTTTTGATACAATGTGACCTAGGTATTCCAAGTGAGGTTGTTCGAAAACGCACTTCTTATAATTAACATATAGCGTCTGCTCCTTCAAAATACTCAAAGTCACCCTTAAATGTCTTAGATGCTCCTCTTTACTTCTGTTGTAAACTAAGATGTCATCAAAAAATACTGGTATGAATTTTCTGAGATGGGGTTTAAAAATCTGATTCATCAAGGATTGAAATGTCGCCAGGGCATTTGTCAAACCAAAGGGCATTACTACAAATTCATAATGTCCTTCATGAGTTCGAAATGCGGTTTTCTCTATATCTTCCTCCCTCATCCTTATTTGATGATACTCGGACTTCAAATCGATCTTAGAGAAGATAACTGCCCCACTTAACTCATCCATCAACTCTTCTATTATAGGTGATGGAAATTTGTCACTTACGGTCACCTTGTTTAGAGCACGATAATCAACTTGCGTAATTTCTAAAATAGCAGAAAAAGTTAGACAAGGAAAGAGAAGAATAAAACAACAGAGATCTGGAGAAAAGAAAGAGTCAAAGTGATTAGTTGCTTATAGTTTGGTTCTCCTATAATTTTTATCCCCACCCATGCAGCAAACCCAGGTAGCATTTGTTGCATATAAATATTAAAATGTTGGTGTATCTTATACCCAAACCCTAGTAGAAGAAATCATTTCTTATCAAATGCAACAAATGTTCTGCAACTGTATGCATTGATTGTTCTTAGTTGTTGTTTATGCTTGTATTGTTGGTTGTTTGTTATTTATGATCATTATATTTTTTTCTCTTTACAGACAATTTTTATTTACAAAAATGGATAACAAGGATCATGCTGCTATGTTTAAGTGTCTAGCTTTGTTTGAGCTTTGGAATGGGGAATTGGATTTAATGAGAATGTTCCTATTGTTATGCTTGTATGTATACACCAAAAAATAACGTAGGAGTGCAAATGCTACAGGTAGTAGGGCATTGATAGTACCAACTAGGCAAGCCAATATATATAGGATTTTGCATGAGGGTGATAGGAATAGCCAGTGGGATTTAAGGATGGATTGTAATGCATTTACATTGTTATGTAAAATGCTTAAGGTCCATGGTGGGTTGACAAATAATGACCATGTGCCTATTGAAGAAAAAGTGTTAATCTTCCTAAGAATATTAGCACAAAATGAATCTAATAGAGTATTACAAGTTCAGTTTATGAGGTCAGGAGAAACAATAAGTAGGGTCTTCCATAGTGTGTTGAAGGCTTTATTCAATGATGAATGGTTGGTTTATTAACTATTTAATGTTTTCAATGTATGTACGTATATGAATGATAAGGATATGATTCATTTACAGGTACTTAACTATGGGCAGATACAACTTCTATGTTGTATTCATTGGACGTCAAGTAGGATTTTTCACAAATTGGGATGATGTTAAATTGGTAACTAAGGGCTTTCCTAATGCTAGATTCAAGGGGTTTCGGACTTTGGTTGAAGCAGAAAGTGCTTATGTCATGGATCGAAATAGGCGCACTCGTCCAAATGAAGAAATTGTTCCTACCGCCAATGAACCCTTATCAATACCAAATCAATTTTCACTTCCAACAAATGAAGAACTAAATGAAGTTGCAACTTTGAAGACAAAAATGGCATGGAGTCAAAGATTTTTACTCATTGTCATTGGAGTCATTTTGGGTATTATTGTTAAGGACATTCTTAATAAAATATAAGGCTTGAATGTATCTTTAACCTATTATGTAATTAAATCAATGAATGCTTAGATATTTTATTTAATTATTATGTATTAGAATTTCTTGATTGTAGGATTTTTTTAACCTATTATGTAACTAATTCCATGAATGCTCAGATGTTTTATTAAACTATTATGTCCTAAAATTTCTAACTTGTCATATTTTTTTAACCTATTATGTAATTAAATCCATGAACCCTGACATGATTTATTAAATTATTATGTACTAGAATTTCTAACTTGTAGGATTTATTTTAACCTATTATGTAATTAATTCCATGAATCCTTAGATGATTTATTAAATTATTATGTACTAGAATTTCTAACTAGTAAGATTTATTTTAACCTATTATGTAATTAATTCCATGAATCCATAGATGATTTATTAAATTATTATGTACTAGAATTTCTAACTTGTAGGATTTATTTTAACCTATTATGTAATTAATCCATGAATCCTTCGATTATTTATTAAATTATTATGTCCTAGAATTCCTAACTAGTAGGATTTATTTTAACCTATTATGTAATTAATTCCATGAATCCTTTGATGATTTCTTAAATTATTATGTACTAGAATTTCTAACTTGTAGGATTTATTTAAACCTATTATGTAATTAATTCCACAAATGCTTAGATGTTTTATTAAATTATTATGTAGTAGAATATCTAACTTGTAGGATTTTTTTATTCATTAACTCATTTCATTTAATTTTTAGGTTTCGCATTTCAATAAATATTTAGGTTGCTCATTTTATTTCATCGTAATTAAAAAATTACAAATACACTTCAAATAAATATTGATACAATTATAAAATAATCAATAAACATTACAAATACACTGCAGGGGCATTTTTGTCATTAACATTGTCTTTTTGTTCTGTTCACTGCAACCAAACACATTTTTGTCCTGGGACGGAGACAATTTTTTCTGTTCTGTCTATCGCAACCAAACACCTCACTGTCTACAATTTTTGTTCTGTTCCGTCTCCAAATTTTCGTTCTGTTCTGTCTCTGCCTATTGAAGACAGTAACCAAACGCAGCTTAAGTCTGCTTGAGCTTTCATACAGGATTGATCTTTGAGAAGGTTATCACACAGGAGCTTGAGCATCTCATCCCGTGTGATTAATTCATCATCTAAGTCAGCATTTTGAGTTTCTCTAGGAACATAAGGATGAAGAGTGGGAGTATCTTAACCATATAATATTTTAAAAGGAGATGTACGAGTAGAAGAATGATACCTCATATTGAAAGAATATTTTTCCCAAACTAAAAATTAGCTCTATGAAGAAGGTCGCTCATGTATGACCTACAATTTATGAATGATAAGATGTGTTTATGCGAAGTTTTGTATGAGTAAGTGGAAATAATTCATTCCAAAACTTTCTAAGGAAAAGTGAATCTCTATCAGAGAGAATGAAACGAGACATACCATGTAATCGAACAATCTACTTGTAAAAAAGACTAGCCACTAACTTGGTTACAAATGGATGAGAAAGTGGAAGAAAATGTTCACCACTACAAAGTGTCAAAACTGTAAGATTTGCGACGTCAAGTGATGAGATCTAAAGATATTTGAAGATCACTAAGGTAGAGAGTTTCACATTTATTCTATGAACATATGAGATAATTATGAGATGATTTTAGAGATGAAGCTTGCATCCCTTTTCATATATGGCTAGAAAAAGTTTTCTGATACGCGTAGCAAGGCTTCCTAGTGATTAAGAAAATCTATATGAACTAGAAGATCATGCTAAAAACTTAACTTATTGTGGCCTCTTAGAGAGAGCATCAACACCTTGATTTTCTTTTCGTGTCTTAAATAATAGTGAAGTCAAAGGGAGATAACTTCATGATAATTCACTACGATTCAATTGTAGTCACCTTTTAGTTCAAGAGATTTAAGATTGCAATGGCCAATCCTGATTTAAAAAAAATGTCTACCAAGCAAATAGTGTTTCCAATTTTGCAAAGTACCAAAGCTAAACAATTAGAGAAAGATAAGCCCTTACTGAAATATGTAATAGGATGCTCAGATTGCAGTAAATCGCTGTGATATCAGCTAAAGAAGTGTAACACTTAACTATAAAAGGAAGACTAAAATCTAGTAGTCATAGAATAAGAACAAAGGTTAGTGTCAGTTTACTTTGAGTTTTTGGAAGGCTGACTCAGCTTAAGGACCCTAGTAGAAACCATTCTTCTTAGTTAAATCAATCAAAGGCTTTGCAATCAACCCATAATTTTTGAGAAATAGATGGTAGTAGCTCGTTAAACTGAGAAATCCTTGTAGCTCTTTGACATTTCGTGGTGAAGTCTAATCTAATACTGCTTAGACTTTCTGTGAACCTACTGCCACCCCTTGTTGAGAGACTATTTGTCCCAAAATTTGAATATGCTCCTAACTAATTGAGAACTTCTTTGCATTGGAAAACAATACATTTCGTAGGAGATCAAGAGTAATTTGCAAGTGTTGCATGTGATGCTCATGGTTAGGACTATATACCAAAATATCATTAAAAAATACTAGGATAAATTTGTGAAGGTAGGAGCAAAAAAGTCATTCATGGATAACAAATGGGGGTATCAATGGGCTGGGTTGGGCCTGAACTGTCGATGGCCTGCTTGGTGGGGCCATAAAAATTTGCGAGTAGGCCATAATGATCCGACTTGTGGCCCAACCCGAGCGAGCCAGAAACAGCACATTGCCCATAGGTGGGCTGAAGCCAACCGATCCGAGTAGCCCATCGGGCCTCAATTGGTCTAGTAGTTTAATATATTTTTAAAATTTTTTATATATTTATTTTAAGAGAATTTAAAAAATTTATAGTTGTATTTTTTAAAATTCATAAATTATATATACTTATTTAAAATATGTAGCAATGATAAAGGCGTCATAATTATTTCCTACAAATAAGAGAATTTAATTTTAATTTTGTAATTTTATAATAACAAATAATTATAATGTAAATGTAAAAAAGTTATTATCTAAGTACAATGAATTTATTTCAAATATTATGTTTATGTGTTTAATAAATTATTATATTTCTTTTTAATATGATTTTAAAAAATAAGTTTATTAAGTTTATAATATAATATTTTCAAACTTTTAATGTTTTTATAAATTATGTACAACAAAACTCTTAATTGATGTTTTTACTAATATTATTGTCTTTTCATATTATATCTATTATTAAATAATCATTGTAAAATTTTATATTTTATTGTACATATTAAAAGAAATTAATTAAATCATGATTAATCTTAATGCATTTAAACTTTTATTTTAATTTTCATATTTACACAATATATACTTTATGCATATATGTATTTATATTAATCTTAAAATGAATTAATCACTTTATTAATCTTAATGTACCAATTACAATCAATATATAAGTAATTGAGTTATAAAAACAAATACGTAAGATTTTACTTTAAATCCTTATCGTCCTTAGAGTGTTATAAGCATACCATATTTCATAAAATTTATAAAATTTTCAACCTTTTCTTTTTAATATATATATTATGTCACAACTTCAAATTATAACAACATATAATTATGATATAATAAAGTTATTAATTTTATCGAATATTAAATTACAAAATATTTATATCTTTTTATTTAAACCACTTAATATTTCATTTGAATAAAACTATAAAGTCATTAAATGAAATTGTAACATTACTAAGTTGCTAATGTTTTAAGTAATGTTTTAGGTATAATGAGCTAAATATTAACACAATTTGTGTTAAAAGTCATTAAGTCAAGTTTAGATTGAAGGGTGCTACATACATTTGCATATCATTAATGAAAAAATATATTTTAAAATTATAATCTTGAGATATATTTATTGGTATGATTAATTAGGAATTTTAATTCAATTGATTAGAAATTTGTAGGAAAATTCATTAAGTTAATAGTTATAGTTAAGAATTTCAATTCAATTAATTACGGATTTTAATTTTGCTTAAATAATTTATTAATTATTATAAGAGAGAATTGATAAAACCAAATTCATTAACTATAGAAAATATTCCTGTACATGAATGATTATCTAAATCATTTTAAAAGAAATGATACAATTTACAAAATTAAGATAATATCATGCCGGATAGACCGGAGAGTGGAGACTGAGAGAGCATTTAATTGACTAATTGTACTTGTTGATAGGATCGTCAACAATTTGGATCAAAGCATCTATATATACAAACATTATATTTAGTAAATATTAAAATATATTTAGTAATGTAATATTAAATAAAAAGAAAATTAAAATATCTTTATCTTCATATATTTGATCAAAATAACCTTTAATTGGTCGATTCACTAGTCCCCTCTGCATTAATACCTGTGGCTGTAGAAAAATAAAAAACACAATATTAGGTAAGGTAATATAAAGATAGGTAAAATAAATATATTAAAAAGAAAAGAATTTACCATCAATATCTTCATAATTTAACCAACTTTGAGCACACATAAGGGCTTCCACAGTGCTATAATATAGTCGACACGATGAGGAGTAATGACTCGACCATTAGTACTAAATGGAGACTCTGAAGCAACGGTGGATGATGGAATAGTTAAGAAGTCCTGGCAATGTTTTACAAGATCGGATAATTCTATGCAAACGTATTCCACTATAACAATATATTGAACGACTCATCTTCAGTTTCAGGAACACAATCTATAGAAAAATATTTATCTAACTCCATCGTATTGTAAGAAATCGTAGACCTTTTCTTTTTCAAAAATTTTGAAAGAGAATCTGTCAATAATAGGTCAGAAGAAAAGGTCAAACTTGATACTGAAGTCTGAGTTGAACTGCCTCCATCCTGATCACGAGTTTGTTGCATTCTGACTTCATAATCATGAAATAATTGATACCATAATTGTTTTACTGTATGTAGACCTCTTGAGCTTTACCAATGTACAATGCATTATAAATATATTCAATCCCGTCCATCTTGTATCTCAAGTCCAACACATATAATACTGCAACAATATCTCCAACCTTAGACCAATAAGAATTAAAATTCTCCACCATCCACTCCACCATAGTCCAATTCACTGCATTGGAGTTCAACATTCACAAAGATAAAACATGCTTTATGTTGGACATAGTGCTAAAGATATAATGCAATGTTGGATATTTTGTTCCTAAGAATAATTCAGTCCAATTATTGAATAATTTTAACTTTATACAAAGTTCTCTAACCAAGTCCTATTGATCCTCTGATCGTACGTAGGTATACTGAGAATCCCTTTTGGCTATTCTAATAAACAGCTGAGCATATGGGATTGCCGACTTTAACATCTTAAAGGTTGAGTTCCATCTAGTAGGACAATCCAAAACAAACTTCTTTGAATTTGGAATGCATAAAATTTGTGCACCAACTTTAAAAGTTTAAACTCTTTTAGGAGTTGCACTCCAATATAAAACACTATTATGAATACACTCTATTACTTTGTTTATTGTCTCCAACCCATCCTTCACAATCAAGTTAAGAATATGCACAAAACAACGCATATGAAATAACTTACCTCCAACCAATAAGCTCCCAACTCACATCTTGCCCTTTAACATTTGAATCATAACATCATTTACGCTAAAATTATTGACTATGATGGAGGATACTTTGTTGTCAATGTTCAAATCCATCAAACAGTCTTTCAACACGTTTGTTAATTTTTGACTTGTATATGGTGTCAGCACCTAAATGAACCTATCATGAAAAAACTTACCAACATGAATCATAAATTCATAAAATAATGAAAAAATAAATGATAACAATATTAAAGAATATAAATTACCTCACAAGTCTATCGTATAACTTCTAATCATTATCAATATAATGTGTCGTTATTGTCATATAACCCTTCTTTTGGTTATCAGCTATCCACATGTCCCTTGTTATGGTAATTTGTCCTTGAACACTCGACAATGCTCTTAATGTTTCTCTCTTCTTGTCCTCATAAATTTTGAAAATATCATTTCTCAATGTATTCTGACTTGGAACCTTGAAAGTCGGTTAGAGTGAATAAAGAAATATCCTTAATCTTTTGCTTTCAACCACAAACAATAGTTGTTCATCTCCAATAACAATATTCGCCATCAAAATTCTTAATCTATGGTTATCAAAAGTTGTTACAGTCATTTTATTCTTTATTTTCGTAAGGTTAGGGTGTCAAAAATGTTTGACCTCCTAACACCATCTTCCTTCTAGTGCATGATTCCATATGTCTCTTTAAATGAGACGTTCCACCTTTCAAACCACTTGAATACAACTTTTGACTATAATTGCACTCTGCTTTTTCAATTCAGTTGATAGATATAGTCTTAAAGTGATTCCAAACTTCAATTTTATGTTGACTAACTTGAGTTCTAATTGAACTTCTATCGTCACTTGGTGTCCGAATAGAAGTTTCCACTTCTACCTCTGGTACTGGATTAGAACTCTCAACTAAAGGAATATGCTCATCCAACTGACAAAAAACATATAAATACTTGAGGTTAGAAATAACAATGTATTAGGAAATGACACATTCTAAATCAGCCTACATTTTAGTTAAAATATTCCCTATAAACAAAATGTTCAAGAAAATCAAAGAATGTCCAAACTTTGAATATGTTAAAATGTCCAAGTAAGTTAGGTTGACCATTTAGAGGTGTAATGATAAGAAAGGAAGGAACTTAAAATATAAAGGGAATCTCATAAGGAAAGAGAATGATGATTATTATAAAAGAAAGATTCCTGGAGAAAAATAATTTCTATGGATATGCTATTTATGTTGAAAAGCTCAATTTTCCAACGTTAAGTTGTACTTGGAATATGGGCAAGTAGTACATTCCATTAAGAGCTCAACCAAGACCTTAAGATGGGTATAGTAAAAATATTGTGTCAAAGAAAATATTTAGATACAAAGGATAAGATAGGAGGTTTATATATCATTAGCCATGTAAAAATCCCATATGAGTTGCAACCATCTAGAAGCCATCAGAGGAGCTCAACCATGTATATGGAAACCTTATAGCCCTCTCCTCATCCCTTAAGCCCCACCACGAATAAAACAATCCTTAAAACTTAAGTTATCCTCAATATATTGGCCTTTTGTAGTCCTAATTTAATCAAACACCATTACTATGTTCAATCTACAAATGCTGTATATATAGTAAACAAAAATAAAGAAGAATATGCTCTTTTTCCTGATCATACAAAGCTCAAATCATAACTAATCAGTGAAGGTCATAAAAATCTTATATACCAATAATTTTCCTAATACAACTATCTCAAATGTACAATGTAGAGATTGGAGTTATGAACCAAAGCTTCAAGAACTATAGATGCTGATAACTAATTAACTATCACTGATAATATCACAAGCCAACCATATGAATGAAATCATAAGCATATGTGTGTCTTATGCTCTATTACACTTCACTGGGAAACATACTCCTTTACTAATAGATCTTTGATTTTATGAATGTTTATTTCTCAAATTAAAATGTTCCTAAAGATGCATTACAATGGTTAGATAAGTGACACAAAGATGTCCCATAAAGAACCATTTCCACCTACTCCTTATAAATTAATTCACCAAAGTGGGCATTCAAACAAGTAGACAGTAGACTGATCGTAAAAATCAAGTTGGAGTAAATGACATGCAGATGTATGTCTGATTATAATTGCTTACTAATTGGAACTCATATTATATTGAACTACATAGATGAAAAACTGAAAAGGAAATGGTAATCCAAAGTGCATCGAGGAATAGGCTGTAAACAAACATTCATAAAATGTATGTTGAGAATTGAAGATGTTAATATAAGAAGGTGAGAACATAAGAAAAGATCAACTAAGAAATGGTGAATCTGTAAATGCAACATAATTCAGAACATCAAAATTCAGAATCTGTAAATTCATCAGAATATAAAGGTGACATAAGTACAAAACTATTTAAAACCTGCTACAATAACTTTCCTGCAAAAAACATAAACAAACATAACTTCCTCATTTTAGGAATCCAAAATCAACAATGAATGACCATAAATAGAGTTTGACGGTCTAGTACCAAAGTTTAAAATTTTACATATGTAAGCAAGAATGTCAACACAAGGTGAAAGTCACCAAAAGCAACACAGAGAGTAAAAATGCCTAAAACAGGATAAAGTCCTGGTTAAAACTTCTAAACAAAACCCACAATGTACAACTAAAATAATTAAAAGTACGAAAGTACCCTGGTTATTCATAATAAATTTCAATGATCTTTGCGACATTTCATCAAACACATTACAAGCATTATCTCATATTCCCAATATTAACGTACAAAGTTCTAAAATTAGCCACATCATGTCTCAAAAAAACCAAATTGACCAAGAGAGAATAAGAGATTACCTTATTAAGCACATTAGACCGTTCACCAAATCACTGTTGGTTGTTTAAGCTTTGTTGACTGCATCGAGTCACGATAGATGATATGCGAAGAAGAAGAAGTGAATAACCAAGGAAGAATGTGAAACGAAGAAGAAGAATAGAGAAGTGAAAGAAAATGTGTGAGAGGTCGGGGATGAAGGGAGATGGATGGATGCGGTACCATAGGAAGAGCTATTGTGTTGAGTGAGTGAGGGGCGAGTGTGTGAGACTGCGAAGGGCTGGGCACTATTGTTGGCTTGTTTATTTTGAGGCAAAATGACGTCATTTTGTCTTGTGTTTTATTAACTATTATAACTTAATCGACATCGTTTTACTTTTAAAGTAAAACGACGTCATTTTATTAGTAGAAGAAATATATCATACATAAACAAAATGATGCCATTTTGTTTAGATCACTGTGTGGGTTATAAGCCATGAGCCACGGTCTAAGCTGCTCGAATCGGGTCACAGCCCAACCCAATCAAACCATCTTGGCCCGTGGCCCGACTCGAATTTCCACGGGCCATTCCTAGCCTAGCCTATGGCCCGATTTGACAGGGCCAAACCCATTGACCCTAGGATGGGTAGGGCGGGACAGGGTAGGGCTTGACATCCCTAATAATAGAAAGGCTGAGGGGGCATTCATTAAGCCAAAAGGGATGATAAGGAATTCACAATGTCTAGAGTAGGTCCTAAAAGCTATTTTGTATGTGTCTTATATGAATCTGGAAGTAACCAGACATAAGGTCAAATTTTGGGATTAGTGTTGCCTTATAGAGTTCATCAAGGAGCTCATCTTTGTTAGGAACATGGTATTTACTAAAGATAATTAGTTGATTTAATGTCCTATAATGTGTACAAAACCTTTATGAATTGTCTTTTTTCTTTACTAATAGGATAAAAGTTGCAAAGGGATTAGAGTTAAGGTCAATTGAATCCTAAAGTTAATAGAGCATTAACCTAGGTTTCAATCTCTATATTTTGGTCAATGGGATAACAATAAGGCATGATATTTTATGAATTTGAGTTAGGTAATAGGGGATTGGCATAGGAATGAGATCTGATTAAGGGTAAAATGGTAACCTCTATAAATACAAATTGATACAAGTGATCGAATGACAAAAGGGGGTGTCAGGCTACCTATAATAGTTTTCAAAACTTACTGAGGGTTAGAATGTTAGACTTTTGAGTCATATCATTTTAAAATTTTTGAGTTGCATTTCATTCACATGCATAACATGAGCATATACACACATGAATGTTGATTTAGAAAATATTGCAAAGATAGTATATGCACTCAATTGACATGTTATGGGGATATGAAAGGTTTAAAATGATGATGATTTGATTGTGTATTGCTTATGTCTTGAATTTTGGTTGGATGGATTGTATTTCGTGATTTGGAGTTAATTGTTACACTTGGAAAATTGATGAATTAAAATGTAAATTTAGTATATGTAAAATGTCAAGTGTTAAGACTAGCTGACACATGGAAAATTAAGATGACTAAGCCTATAAAATGAGTGACTTTTGAAATAGAAAGTTAAGTGACAAATGGTAGTAGTGATTGAGTGACAAAACGCCTAAGAATGATTTTGAGCTAGAAATTGAGATGAAATTGATGACGAATTGAGGTATAATTAAGGTATAATTGAGGCATAATTAATGGACTATTATAAAGGTGTTTTGAATTTGATATGAAAGAGTTTTCTTTTGAATATGGAAAAAATTGGGGATGTTAGTGTATGTGTAAGAACGATTGTTAGTGACATAAATGAATAGAATTTAGAGAGCTTTAATATAACCAAGATGAAAGCTATATTAACATGAATTGAAGTAGCTTTTGAGAGTATGAATTATGGAAATTTTGAAGTGTTAATGATGATCCTAAATACACAAAATTCATGGAGAATTAATGAAAATTGGATAGTGCATGAATGGGGCACTCATCCCATGATTGTAGGAAGGTCCCCTACGATCGTGGCCAAAGCTTTGAAATGATAATTTTAGTTTTGTGAATATGTTGAACCAAAGGCGGATAAGTCACTCTACATTGGCATATTTAGACTTGATAAGGCTTGAAATGAACCTAGATTGTTGCTTGAATAATTGGTTAATGGTTCAATAAGTTTATATTGTTAATTGATGTCATTACTTAAGGAATGGATTGTCTTGATATCAATGTATTTAAATCTAGAAATTATGGGTTGTTAAAAGAATAAAGGTGTTCTTATGAATGCAAATATGATCCAAAGGACATGAGTAAGGTGTATTAGGTATGAATGAATGAGAATTGGGAAATTGTGTGAATGTATATTGTTAGAAAGAGTTGATGAATGTATGATTGATGAATTTAGAGTAATCAAACTTACTTAAGGTATAAACCTGAATGCAAAGTGGTAATATACAAGCTATAATAATTGAATGGTCAAGATTTGTGATTAAGAATACGTACCCGGAAAGGTCAATTGAGCATGCATTGACACACATACATATGCATGATTGTATATTCATATGATTGAACAAATTAGTGATTGTGAACTATGTTTGTATTGCTTGACTATAGACGCATAAATTGATCGTCAAGATCTAGCATTGCCAGATCATCAAGGCAATAGCTATTCTAGAGCATACTATGAGTTAACCTAGATGTGTAAACTCAATTATATATACTTCTGTTGAATTGTATGTGTAATATGGAATGTATAGACAATTGAATGGTGAATGCCAAACTTAGATTCGAAGGATTTGATATATGACATGAGCACATTGAACGAAAAGTTTGAAAGCATAATATGTGAATTGATGCATCTCATTATATTGAAATGCATGATCAGATAAAGGAGTTGTGACCGGAGTAGCCAATGTGTGAAAAAGAGCTTTAAGCTCAAGATTGTGTTAAAGAGCCACAGGCTCAGATAACAATGAGTCTAGTATCCACAACGGATACGGGACAGTAAATGAAATGACCCCGGTATCCACAACGAATACAGGATAATAAATTGGGTTGATAGGCGCTCGGTCACAACAAAGCAAAATAAGAATGGAGTCATATGTGCATTTGCATAACAATTATACGTGTATCATATGAATGATTGTGATGAAATTATTAAATTGTTATGAAATTATGATATGCAATGTTAGTATACAATACTTGTTGAAATATGACAAAATGTGATATGGTATTCGATATTGGATTTTGTAATATACTTACTTAATTAAGTTATGTCTTTAGTGTGTAATTTTTATACTGTATGATGTACTGGGATTAAGTTCAAAAATGTTGTGTATGGTCTACTTAAATTTGGAATGTTAATGATATATATGACTTATTATGATTGTGAAGGAAATAAGTATTAGGAATGTTTAAGTTATATTGATTCCTCATACTGTATTTATGTGATTGTTCTAACGTACCATTTTCATAGAGTATATTCTCAACTATCTGTGGATATGTTCGGGTATATGTGCTATAAGAGTGGTATGTTACAATATAGTCGGGCATATGTGCTATGGGTATGGTATGTTACAGTAAAGCTTTTCCTCTGACAACACTCCTCTTCTATTGTTGACTTAAAAAAATAAGTCTGAAGATAGCTCAGTATAACTGTTATCACGATCCTTATGATCTTAAATTGCGAGTGGTGGAGGTTAATTTGTTAAAGGAATACTAGCTAGCTCTGAATTTGCAAAACTGCATCCTTAAACAAAAAATGTGGTCAATTGGTTGAGGGAGGGGGACACCAACTTCAAATTTTTTCACTTGTCTATTATATCAAGAAGAAACCGAGATAAAATTTCTTTACTCAAAGATGATATAGGCAACACTTATTTTAAGCATGATTATATATTGTCCTTGGCTAAAACTTTCTTCAGTCAACTGATGGGGCAAGATTTCTCTAAAGAGCCCTCTTGTAATATGAAACATCTCCTTACTAGCTCGTTGGCTCAAGATATAAAGACTTCCTTGATTTCACCTTTCACTACTCAGGATGTGAAAAAGGTGTCGTTTAGTTTGCATCATACTAAAGCCCCAATTCCTAACGAGCTTTTTACTGGTTTCTTTCAACGTACTTAGGAGATCACGAGGAGTTTATTTACAAAGGCAGTCCTAGAGTTTTTCTCTTCCTCTAAGTGGCTCTAAGAGGTAAACCATACTTATATCTATTTAGTGCCTAAGAAAAAGTAGCCCTTCCATTTGATAGAATTTCAACCTATATCATATTGTAACACCCTCTATGAAATGACCATAAAATTGCTTGCTGATAGATTAAAAAAGGTGCTTAAGGAAGTTATTCATGTTTCATAGTGTGCCTTCATCCTAAAGAGGAATATTGGAGACAATATCATACATCTTCAAGAGATTATCAAAGAGTATAATTCAACAAAAAGAATCAATAGCCACTTGATTAAAATCTACCTTTTTAAAGCCTTCAACACTCTCAGTTGAAGATTCATCCAAATTTGTTTAGATGCTATGGGATTTCCTGATATCTTTATGAGATGGATTATGTCCAACATCTCGACTGCACCCCTGAGTTTTCTCATTAATGGACTACCTTCTACTCCTTTTTGAAATGGTAGAGGTATAAGGTCGAGGGACCCTTTATCACCCTACCTCTTTACCATAGTAATGTAAGGCTTGCCCATATTGTTAAATAAACCCATTGCTTCCAATGGAAGCTTTACTTTTCATTATCAATGTGTTAAAAGTATACTCACTCACCTTTTATTTGTGGATGATCTAGTTGTTAGAGAAGTTCTCTAAAGGCACTCACCTTTAGCACTTATTGTACAAATCTTTTTTATTAATAAAAAGGCTTTTTCGTTAATTTGATGTTCATGTTCTTTATGAATTGATAGTGATCTTACATCGAATTAATAAAGTCCTTGATACATTACATAGCATGAAGGAAATCATGATGAGATCATGATAATGAGATTCCCATCATGTGTAATTATGTTAGTATCTAAATTATCCCTAGTCATAGAATTAATAAGACAAGACAATATTAATCTGGACAGAGTAGCAGTTGTTATACTCTTAATCCGGACAGACTAGCACATATTATACTCCTTGATTAGACCAAGTGGTGGATCTCATAAATTGTAAACATAAGTTGTTTAAAGTTAACATTTGGATGACCTGTCATGAGACAATCATATTCATAATCTATTCTAGTGTCAATGATAGTCTTATCATAGCAATGGTGCAAATATCGTTAGAATTGAGGTGCTTAAGGATATCTTGGATACTAATCCTGTATTTTGACTCCATTCCTCGTTGCCTCTTAGAGGTCGCTTATAGGGTGGTGATTGGGTACAAATTAAGGTATTTGAATGTAATTGAATAGCCAATAAAAGATTCACCATTCCTGATAAAAGGAGATGATACCCACGGCCTTTTGTCGGAGTCATTACTCGGGAATTTCTGACCAGAGTGGAAATGTCATGAAGATAGTCTTCAGTGATATATCCAATTGAGTAATGAGCCTCGGGAACCAGTACTAACATCACTTAGGCTAGATGTGGCGTAGTCAGTCTAGTAGGAGTTAACACTTTGACCGTACTCTGAACCAATTAGGGTGTAGATGGTGAAAGGATGAATTGCACAAGAACATTGTCTCTGGAAGGGTTTGTAGTCAAACCACTGACTTTCCAGTCAATTGGGGGTTATGATGCGTTGCTAGATACTGCTTATGACTTACTTGAATTAAGTGTTAATTTAAGTAGCCAACATAACCGGGAACCTAATAGGTCACACGCATTGAAGATGCAAAGAATGAGTAAAATGGTTTTAGATGGGGATCTAGGATATGAGAGATGCATGACTAAGCTACACAAGTGTGGTAGTTTAGCGTCATTTGATTGTGAACCATATGACACATGTGAATCTTGTTTATTAGGTAAGATGACAAAATTACCCTTTAATAAGCAAGATGAAAATTACCCTTTAATAAGCAAGATGACAAAATTAGCCTTTAAAGAAGTGGTAAAAGTTTCATACTAAATTAAGTGGGATTAAAAGTCATTTAGTTCCCACTAACTCTCCATTTGATGTTGGGGGTTAGAGGGAGGCCAAAGGGTGTAAGAAACATCAATTTTCGTGCAAGTGTTGTGTGAAAACAACAGATTTTTTGGTAAAGTGTTCATCATCTTCTCTCACTCTCTACAAACACTCGCTGAAAGAGTACATCACAAAGCTAGCACTTTATGCGTGTTCTAGCCACTCTTCCTAAGAGGTTTCAAGCTTTGATCTTCGCATGGATATCATTAGAGACATCCTGCTTTGGTCGTTGTGGTTTACGATAACTCGAAGAGGTGAAGAAAATGAAGAACGAAGGAGATTGTAAGGTACAAATCTTAAGTTCATGTTTTGTTAAAGTTACATCTAATGGCACTTGAAAGTTCTTGGCTTTTTGGGTTTTGTTTTATATTTTCATTGTTGTTTTCTATTTTTGAGGCGTGTGATGCAAGATCAAAACCCAACACTAGTTCTCCTTATTAGAGCTAAATCTGCCTCCATTAACTTACTGCTTCAGACATTGGAAATATTTCCTAAATGGTTAGTTCTGAAGATAAATTTCGAGAAGAGTCACTTATATATGTCATCGGATGTAAGTAATAAGGAGGTAATCAGTCATATGCTTAATAAGAGCTTACACCCTCCTTCTTTCAAATACTTAGGAGTGCTTATAAGTTCATCCAGACAAAAATTTGTTAATTGCATTCCCTTAATTGAAAAGCTCAAAGGTAGATTAATACATGGCAAAATTGCAATTTATCCTATGCAACCAGATTAACTTTAATCATCTCTATTCTAAATAGCATGCATTTACATTGGATTGCTCATATTATCTTGCCAAAAAGGGTAACAAAGGAGGTGGACAAGATCTTGAAAGCTTTTTCTTTGGTCAGGTAACTCTAAAAATGCAAAGCTAGTAAATGTTAAGTGAAGTGAAGTCACACAACTAAAAAAACATGGGGGCTTAGGAATTATATCTATCTCTAATATGAAAAAGGCGTTCTCCTGAAAAAAAAATTGCATTTATTCACTAATAGAGGAGCTTTATGGATTTGATGGGTGCATGAAGTCCATCTTCAAAATGTTAGCCTTTAACAGATATTACCCTCCCCTCATCACTCTTGGATATTCAATCAATTATTACATCTTAGAAGCTTTATTTATCCCTTCATCAAACATCATATAGGGAATGGTGATAACACTTTTCTGTGGTATGATAATTGGATAAATATTAGTCCAGTCATTCATTGACATGAACTTTGACAGTTAAGACAACGATTACCAATTTACTCTAAAACCTCATCTATTATTTCTAATGGTGACTGGTATGGTAATTTCGTGGCTTCATGCTTTAGTTGATCATCTCCCTATCCTCCATCATACAAGTAGTGAAGATTCCACCATCTAGACCCTAATCCAAAGGTTTGCTTCTTGAACGATTTATGCCATTCAATCCTCAATAGCGGTTCTCTTGGAGTTGCTTATCATACACTCCTTTGGAAAAATTCCCTCTAACCTAAAAGGTTCTATAATCATATGGTTTGTGATAAGAAACA
Organism: Erythroxylum plowmanianum; assembly: GCA_025531925.1. Lineage (NCBI taxonomy): Eukaryota > Viridiplantae > Streptophyta > Magnoliopsida > Malpighiales > Erythroxylaceae > Erythroxylum > Erythroxylum plowmanianum. Next base: position 1,356 of record JANVCQ010372619.1, on the reverse strand, counting down.
TGTTACTGACAAAAACCAGATGGTATGGCCAACATAACTCAATTAGTGAATTGTGCAAAGAGCTAGAGGAAGACGAATCCATCTTTTCTTTACCTATACTTTCTCTAAAGTGGTATAGGGATGCATTCAACTTTTGCTAAATATAGAGATTCAAGCACAAGAATAGGAGCATACTTTAAACAAGATTATTTCAATCTCAAAGTTTGGTAAACCAAATGCAATCCTTATCAAAAACAACTTTTCTAACTACCATCTATTCTCAGTGGAAAGAGAGGAATAGCAGACCCTACAAGGACACGGGTGAAGATAAATATTTAGTTATAGATCGATGCATAAATTGAATTTAAGCAGTGATCATCGATAAAAGCATAGAACACCACCTCACACCAAATGTCAGAAAGAAATGGCATATGTGAAATGCTCTGCATTTTAATAGTCCCTTTTCCTTCCTCCATTCTTTTTCTTTTGTAACTTGCATTAGAAGCTAATTGTAAGGCTTCTATTTGATAACATTGTAATGTTGTAATAGTTCCAATATTGTTAATACAAATTCATTAAATTTTCAAAAAGCTTAATCCCTTTCAAATTGCCAAACAAATTACTACATGCTAGGAAAATTTGGAGACTTTTTATTGATCACTAATCCTTATAGGTAAAATAATTTATTAACAACCACGAGATACCTTCAAGAACTATCATCTTTCTAACAGCCACAAGAGGTGTGCTTACAAAGTGGACCTTCAAAAAGCCTACGACTCTATTCACTGGGATTTCCTTCTTAATACTTTAGGAGCCATAGGTTTTCCTCTAAAGTTCATAGCTTGGATCAAAGAGTGCATCACCTCCCTTTCCTACTCTATTCTACTCAATGGATCACCTTTTAAATTCTTTCGAGGAAAATCAGGCCTTAAACAAGGTGATCCACTTTCAGCTCTCCTGTTCATTCTCTGTATGGAAGCCCTATCTAGAAGTTTACATGTTTGCACCTCACGGAGTCCTTCTTTCAAATACCACTAGAGGTGTAAACCCTTCAACTTACACATTTACTATTTACAGATGACCTTCTTTTGTTATGCCATGCTGACTTGAACTCAATGCAAATTCTGCTAGATTGTCTGGGGACTTTTTCTAAGTTTTCTGAAACAAACATGAACTCAGCCAAGAGCAAGTTATTTTTATCCCTTGATATAGTGGCTTTGAGTCCTCAAATAGAAGGTATCTCAGGTCTTTAGCCAAGAAATCTTCCTTTTCGGTACTTGGGGGTGCCTCTTATAACTAGAAGATTGTCAAAAAGAGAGTGTTTACCCTTATTGGAGAAAATAGATCTCAGGATTAATAATTGGACTCATAAACACC
>JANVCQ010371256.1:5676-19825 GCA_025531925.1 Erythroxylum plowmanianum | reverse complement strand
CAAATTATATATATATATATATACAAATTAATTTATTATGAACAAATAATTGGTAACTCTTAACATTATGCATTTATGACAACAACATAAAATTGGAATTTAATTAAAAAATCTCTAACCTGTTATTACCGACGGACAATATTTTCGTCAGAAATTTATATTTATTTACCAACAGTAAACAGCACCGTCAGTAAATAATGCAACTTTTCTAGTTCATTTCCTTCGGTTTACTGATGGTAAGCTTTTCGTTGCTAAATGTTACCGATGAAAATTCACGTTATTTATTCCGTCGTTAAAATTTACTGACGATAAATTACCGTTGTTAATACATTTGCGACCGTTGGTAAATTACCGACGAAAAATCACCGTCGATAATTTGAACTACGACCCTCTTAGCGACGGTGTTGTCCGTCTTCAATTTTCATCGGTAATTAATTTTATCGACGAAAATTGACAGCTTACTGACGGAAGATTCCGTCGGTAAAAAGCTAATTTCTTGTTGTGATTTATTCTTCGCAGATGATCTCATATTGTTCTCAGAGGCCACTATCGACCAAGTGCATACAATTCGAGACACATTGAACACTTTTTGCACAGCCTCAGGACAACGGGTCAGCCAAGGAAAATCTCATTGTTTTTACTCAAAGAATGTCCCTCATTCGGTGCCAAGATACTTAAGTAGAGAATTGGGATTTAAGCTAACGAACGACCTCAGACACTACCTTTGAGTGCCTCTTTTGCATGAGAGAGTCAATAAAAGAACATATCAATATGTGTTAGATAAGGTACAACAATGTCTATCAGGGTAGATGACAAACCTTTTGTCGTTAACATGGAGCATCACATTGACATAAGCTGTCATATCCGCTCTTCCCACTTATACAATGCAGACAGTTCGTCTTCCTCGTAGTCTGTGTGATGAATTAGAAAATTTAATGAGACAGTTTATATGGGGCTCATACAATGGCACGAGAAAGATTAACCTGGTAAATTGGGATAGAGTCTGTAGACCTAAAGAGTTAGGAGGACTGGGCATCCGAAAAATCAGAGAAGCCAATGACGCCTTCTTAGTGAAATTAGGGTGGGCTTTGGTTTCCAAGCCTAACTCGTTATGGGTGCAAGTTCTATCTGCGAAGTATAATTTTGATGTCAACAACATCCCTATTACTCTTGATGCTACGGGAGGCTCAATGGTTTGGAAGAGTATAAAAGCAACTTGGCACTATGTTCTCAGAGGACTGAAATGGGTGATCTGTGATGGAGCTAAGAAGCGATTCTGGCTAGACCTTTGGGTTGAGGATCTGGGACCTCTTATTTCTCATACAACTACCTCGATTCCGCAATCAAATATTGATCTAAGAGTCCAACACTTTGTGAATAATATAGGGTCCTGGAAGTGGGAAGCCTTTCAATATCTACTCCCTCACTCTATTACATATATATAGCGGGAATTTTGCCTCCTTAGCCCTACTTAGGGCAAGATAAGATAATATGGGGATTATTGGACACTGGTCAGTTCACTACAGCTTCGACTTATTCCATGATCGTGGATTACGCTAAACCATATTCGGATGGATTCTGGAGGGAAATCTGGCAATGGAATGTCCCCCAACGAATTCACTCATTCCTTTGGCTCATTGCGTAAGATCGGTTACTGTCTAATCAACAATGAGTTCGCAAACAGCTAACTACTGAAGTTGCATGCTATCATTGTCAAGCTGAAGAATCTTCGCTATATGTGGTTCGAGACTGCACCAAAGCTCGCACTTTGTGGAGTGCATTTCCCCCACATGTAGTCCCCACTGATTTTTATACTCTGAACTCTCATGAATGACTAGCTATGAATCTACAAAAACACCGGTTGGTGTCTGGCTTTGATTGATCTATTATCTTTGGGGTCGTCTGTTAGCTCCTATGATCCGGGAGAAACAATTTTCTAGGCCAGAGTCCCCTACATCTCATGTACTGGAGTATGTTCACCAGATTTACAAGGCTTCGATCTGGCAAGGAAGAGCTAATATTGGCCACCGACCTCGAATTAAACAACTCATAGGTTGGTCTAAACTTCTGCATGGTTGGGTAAAGCTGAATACAAATGGAGCATGCAAAAGAACGTCCTCTTTGACCTCAATAGGAGGACTTAAACGAGATAGTACAGGTGCTTGGCTTGGTGGATTTGTTCAGAATATTGGCTGGTGCTCCCCCACTTCCACAGAACTCTGGGGAGTCTTATCTTGCCTAAAACTTGCTTGGGATCTTGGTTATCGTCGAATTGAACTAGAGATGGACTCTCTAGTGGTGTCCACTGTTCTGTTCTCACAAACTACAAGGACATTGTCTCACAACCTCCCAATCATGGGGATTAACGAGATGCTTGCTCGCAACTGGGTAGTTATATCTCGCCATATTTACAAAGAAGGCAACTGATGTGCAAATTGACTCACAAACGCCGTCTTTCATTTTGGTTTAGGAATCACCACTTTTAATACTACACCTATAGAGTGCCTCTCATTTCTCTTAGAGAATATGTCTGAGATTTGTTTCCCGAGATTAGTCATGTACTGTACATAGTGTTTTATCTCTTTTTCAAAAAAAAAAGAACACCTACTTGGATGTGCAAGCTGAATCACTAATGGTTTCCCTTTAACAGGCCTACTTTGGTATCTCTTCTTAGCCTCCAAAGCATCTGACCGGTACATATACACCACGTCGGCTGTTCCCAATAAGAAACAAAAATAGACCGATTTTAATAATAATAATAATTCCTTCTCAAAGTACCTTTGGATTTCCACTTTCATCGTGATGAACCAAGTGGCTTATCAGTTTCCCAACCCCAGAGAACATTAGCTGCAAATTATACAACTTGTTTTCAGGCACTTCACCTTTCTTACACAGAAATAGCAATCTAGTTGGGGAGGTCTTATCCATAAACGTTTTACTTAAATTAAAATTTAAGGATAGAAAATTCTTTTCTATTCTAAGATTGTTTTAACTATATTTATTAACATAATATTATTTTAGAATTTGATTAAACTAAAAAAGAAACAATTTAAATTTGATTCAATCTATTATCATTTTTAATATAATGTCAATAAATAAAAATAATTAACTATTTTGAGTCTAATGAATTTTGTAATAAAATTTGAATTTTAAGTAGATCGATCAAATTTAAATTAATTAAATCAAATATTTGAGGATAAAATTTGTTTTAAGTGTTAAATCTTTTACTAAATTTGAATTCAATTATATCAAATTTTATTTGACGATTTCAAGTTTTGTCAAATCTACTTGAAGATAATTCCAGAGTAGAGAAAGAGTAACATCACCTCAATAACTCTACCAGTGACTCGTAAATCCAAGTTGGATACACACAGCCTTGCTACCGACGATCTTCTCATCCTCCGAAACAATGTCTCAGAACGTGCTTCCACTTCCTGCATGCATTAACATGCGACGTACCGTATGTCAAGAAAGATAAAAGAAAACAACAGAAGAAGAAGTTTCCTGGAAGGGGCATATATATGTATATGTCTGTGTATTTTATGTGTTTAGGCTAAAGCTTAGCTCACAGAGACTCTGGTGCTTCCATGGCGGTGAGGTCCCAAACCAAAGCCTTCATGAACCCTGCGAGAAGTGTTGTTGCTTATACGTGATGTCACTGCGTTGTCGTCACACTCAAGAGTAATTTCCTCTAGAGCCAGTTTCAGAAGTCTCGCCATTTTCGACCTCAATTATACTTCTCCTCCTTCTTCTTCTTCTTGTTGAAGCTTTTGTTGGAAATCTATTAGACTCTAATAGCTTTCACTTTTCTTGTTCTTGGAGGTTGAAGACGATCACCTGATACTGTAAAAGTCGCAGATTGTGGGAGATTCTAAAGAAAACCACCAACATGAGTTATTGTCCGTACCACCCCTGTGCGGGTCCTCCACGTTTCAGCTCTTCATAGGAAAATTAAACATTGGGCCAATTTACGCTCTACGGCCAATTATATATTAAAAATATAACTTGTCAAAATTTTCAAAATTTTTATTTTAGTGTTTTTATTTAAAACACATACAAAAATATAATATTACCGAATGGTCAATCTTTATTACATAATTATAGGCAAAAAAAAAAAGAATTTTGATCCTTAACGTAGGTAATAAAATATAAATTGAATCTTAACATTTTAAAGCATTTAAAATAAAACCCAACATTTTCAAAATGTTCAAAATAAATTTTAAATATATAAAAATTTATTTACTTTTAAATAAAAATAGGTTTTATTGCCTCATAATTAATTTTTTATATTAAATAAAATGTAAATTTCAAACTTTATATTAAATAGAATATAAGCTTTGTCACTTGATATTAGAGATTACTTTTATAAAATTCTGACAATGAGTCCCAATTGTCAGGCAATAGTTGGAATCATATTTTGGTTAAAAAATAAAAATGATGTCATGTCAACATTATTTTTAATTAACTGAGAGTTAATTTTGTAAAATTTTTATTATTTATTTTGAACTTTTACAAATGTTAAGATTCGATTTGAAAACTTTGAAAAGATTTTTTTATTTTATTATAAAAGTTTAAGTTCAAAATGCACTTTTTTTTGATAATTATATAAGATAATCTCATTTTATAATCTAAAATGTTTTTATATATTTTATTTTAAAATTAAGTCACTTTATACTATGCGAAGAAAAGATTAGAGATTGGGCCTCTTTTTAAGTAACTTCAGTCCATCATGTATTTGTGGAGATTGGGAAGAACATATCTGTAATTAAATTAAAATTCCCGGGCCTATAATATGCGTTTCATTGATTCCCCATTTTGATTCGATCGTCTGCTCTTCGTAGAAAATCAATACTTTCGGTGATTACAGTGCTTTTACGCGTTAATGGCCTCAACGTCGTCAAACCCTAAGCCACCGGAGGTCGCGGCCAAAATCAGGGAAGAGGGCGAACTCTCCTCTTCCGGTGACGACGTGCGGTTCATCGACATCCTTATCCCTCCACATTTGTTGCCGTTAACTGCATATTAACGATCTGTTTGATATTTCCTCGTGGTGTCTTCATTTGGTTGTTGCTGGACTACGACCTATGCATTCGATTTGCCGTCCTTTGACCTATGCATTCGATTTGCCGTCCTTTTTATTCTACTTTTTTGTTTTTGTTTGGTGAACTCTTGTATTCGTTTGACCTATCAGTAACACAGTAGGAAATAATTGGAAAATGGGTGCAATTAGGGTTAAGTTAAGTGATAAAGAGCATAATTGACTTATTCGGATGGTATGTTGCTTTTGATCAATTAATGTGGATTTTGGGTTTTACTTGCCATATTATAAGTCATTGATTTTATCTCAATTTATAGATGTAGGTGTTGTTTCGTGAGTGCTTTGCGTATGATGAATTTCTCTTATAAGCTAAACAAGTAGTTGATTCTGTTTAGGTGCTGTATATTAGGTTCCATCCTGTGGACATGTATGGTGATGCTTGGTGCTTCTGGTTTGTCTGTTTTGGTTTGCTGAGCTATCTCATCATCTTATGTTTCATAGGAGAATCCTCTATGCTCTGCTGGAGATCAAACAGGTGCAGCTAAATCGTTGGCAGCTTCAGGTTCCCTTCAGGTTCCTTCTGTGAACAGGACCATCCAAAGTATTCATGCAGGTATTTTGAATGGCCTTTTGTGCTTGTTTTATGTGCACTTAGTTCCTGGTTTTTTGGATCTTTTTTTCATATTCTATTCCTGTGTTATAAGCTGATGTGTCGATTGCTCAATTTGCCCCTGGCTTGGGTCTCGTTGATGCCTTTAACACAATATGACTCGGTGCCCTCATGTACTCATGCTTATTCTATGCAAAGTATTTATTGCTTGTTCCCTTTCTGAACTGTTTTTTCTTCCAATATATACCATTTCCTATGCCATTTGTTTTATGAATGTCTAAGATTTCCTTTTGTTGCAATCATTTGAAAGATGGACATAGTAATTCTGTAAGATGTTATGATGCTGCTGCTGTGCTCCTGTCTTCTCCTTACCATTTGTCAAGTCCTCATTGGCCTTTTATCATGTGACAACTATTTTAATTCTTGGGTTCATCTCATCAAGCATTAATTCAATATTGGGCTTCAGGCCCATGAATATATCATTTGTAATTCAGCATTTAGGTTTCATCTCTTGTTCAACTTTCACTCTGTCATAATTTCTTTCTTTGTGTCTCTAAGTTAGATCTGGACTTTGCTGTATGTTTCTCTGGTCAATTCATCTGTAGATATTGTAAATCTTAACATGCATTGAGGCAATGGATGTGCGCTTGATTCTGTGGAAAATAATTTAATTTTTTGCTGAAAAAGAAAGTGCCATCTAAATAGAACAAATATGCTTTGCAGGGAAGGCCTCCTCGAGTGTTGTGACTTTAAGCTCTGTGGGTGTTCAGCCACAAAAAATTGTGAAACCAAATAATGTGAAAAACTTTGAAAAGAGTCGGTTGACATTCAATGCTTCTAAGCCAGGCTGGTATGCTCCTTCAGGATCCGAGAACAACCTAGTTATATCCTTCTCAGACAATGACAGTGATAGCGAATATGAAGATGACCAACAAGAAAATATTAAAAGTGATGTGGCTAGAGTGGATGGCGATCAAAGATTGCCCCCAATTCCATCAGCAAAATCAAAAAGTTTCGAAGATAATGTCCGGCCATTAAACAAAGTAATGCCCAAAAGATTATCTCAAAGTCGCCCATCCTTTCCATCAATGTCCAGGACAATTGCGGGCACCCATCCTAAAGGTGTCAACCCCTCTTTTGTTGAGCAAGGTTCTCGATCTCAAAATAGAAATTCTAATGCCAGCAACAAAAGTTTCTTAACCCATGAGCGTGGTTCTAGCCCTCTGACTTTAAAGGACACAAAAGTTCAAGACTTGAGAAAGCAGATTGCAGAGAGAGAGCGGGAACTGAAGCTTAAGGTTATCCAACAAAGTAAAGAGTCCATCCCTGTTTCAGCCAGTGGTTATCCTGCCATGAAGTCTGGCCATGATGCAGGCAAAAAATCTGTTTCAGTTTCTGCTGATGCAGTTAGTTTGGATCCAAGAGAACCAGACAAAAAACGTAAAAAAGTTGGTGGCTCATATTCTGCCCAGCCGAATACTGATTTCCCACCAGAAACACTATCTGCAAAGTATAATCTACAGTCAAAACAGCAAGCATTGGAAAGCAATAGTTTACGTGACAGGAACGTGGCAGAGAGTAGCAAGAAAGTAAGCCCCTCAAAGAGATCAGAATCAAGGGGGATTAAATTGCAAAAGCAACATAATGATGGGGTGGATATCTCACCTGGAGATCTACCTAGTATGGCCGTTTGCTATTTTCCTCAAGTTTTGTTCTGCATTTAGCTAAGTTAACCTGATTGATTGAGTTGATTTTTTTTTGCAGGTGCTCACATCGTTAGCAATCACTGCCAGTCCAATAGAAATAGTATGCAGGTGCACCTTTGTATGATTTTGATTGATACCACACTGTTTTCATACATAATTCCATTATGTTGTTGGAGAATACTGTTTGATGGTACTTTTATTGCAAAATTTTACCTTTATGAACGGCTCCCAGCACTATGTTTATGCTTTTTTCTGCACTTGTTAGGACTTCCATTCTGTCACATTTAACTTATCCTTGCAAAGATAAAATTTCCAGAATTGTGGATGGATTACATGGATCATAGAAGTTTGATGATTTTTTCATGTTTTGCATGGAGAGTAGGGATCTGTGGCATATAACTCTCTACTCTATCTTGTTATGACTTTTAATCCTATTACGTTTAACATGCCCTTGCTATCATAAAATTTCCATAGTTGTGGATGGACTATATGGGTAATAAAAGTTTGATGATGCTTGTCATGTTTTCCATGGAGAGTACAGATCTGTGCCAGATAAACACTCTACTTTAGTGGGTGCATGTGTTTCCCTGTTGTTACTAAACTGTAGCTTCTATTGAATCGTAACCTAAACAAGAAAACCTTTAATGGAGCCTATTTCATTTCAACTCCTAGTGAAAAAACAATAATTACAGAAAATATCAAGGAATTTTGTTCTTGTAAATCTTCTAAAAGGGAAAACTAACTATTACAAAGAATGACCTAAATTAATTTTCATTCTTTATGAGAAAAGGTTGTTACCACTAATAAAAATCAAGTTTCTTATTATGTTTGGTTACATTTGTTGGTACCCTTTTCAGGCATCACCGAGCAATGTAAACAACTGGAACTATTTAGGTACCAAGAATGTGGTAGGACACAGCAAAAGACATATGCAGTGCCTGGTTGACATGGAGGAATCATTGGATAAGGAGTTGGAAGAAGCACAAGAACTCAGACGGAGATGTGAAATTGAAGAGAGGAAGGCTCTGAAAGCTTATCGAAGAGCTCAGAGAGATTTGATTGAAGCTAATGTTAGATGTACGGAACTTTATAACCGAAGGGAATTGTACTCGGCTCAGGTTCGATCTTTTCTCATGAATGAATCAAGTTTGTTATGGTCCCCCAGGCAGCATGACCATGTTGGGAGTGGGTTGCACATGGGAGACAGCCTAACTAGGACTCTAGATCTAGTACCTTCTTCAAGGCATCAAATGCTGTCTGAGTATGATGATTTAATCCTACCAAGGTGTGATACAAGCATCCCATATACCAGGGCTTCTCCCTTGAGTTCATCTTATCAAAATATAAATAATCAAAATTTGAGTTCTGATCCATGCAGCGAGCCAGATGCTAGTTTGTCAGAGCCTTTACCTCATAACAGTAATAATGGTACAAATATTGTAAGTTCTCCATCCAATGATCCTAACGTTTCCCCAGATGATGATGAAGAGACATCTCTGTTGGACCATAGAGCTGTGCTACCAAATTTTAAAAATCAACAAAATGAAGAATATTCTATAGGAAAGCGAAGGGAATTGAGTCAAGATTTGAACAAAAGTTTCCCTGTTAATGGATCATCAGAATCTCTTCTTCTTGAGGCAACACTAAGGTCTGAACTGTTTGCACGTTTGGGAAAAAAGGCTTTGTCGAAGAATAATAGATTATCAAACATGGTGACATCAGATGATGTACTACGGACTAATGAGGACAATGAAAGTGAAAGAACTCAGACAAACAATGGGAGTCCTCCATTCTCAGAAGCTGAAAGAAATCAAGAGTGTGAGCACAGAGGTAACTTTCTGTCTACGATGCATTACCTTATTTAGCCTCTTTGTCTATAGTAAGTATCTTCTGACTTAGCAATAATCGATTAATATAATGGACAGAAATATCAAATCAGTTATTTGTAGGTGTAAGGCTTTGTTCTCCTTTTTTTAATTTGTTATTAGCCATTGCTAATAGTTTTTGTTGTTTGATTTAGGCAAAGAGAAGCCAGAAAGAAGACATTTTGATGGACTTTTCCATATCCAGAAGGACCATAACGAAGAAAGGAATTCTCTTGAGTATCAACCTGCTGATGGTTCCAAGGTTGATGGATATTCTGATGGTTGTTATCAGTTTGCACCTTCTGTTGTACTTTCTCCTCCTCTGGTTTTGAGGAGTGTATTTGCTTTAATTCAAGCATCATCTGGATTACAGAGAAGGGAAAGTAAACAGTACAAATCACCTAATTATCATCAGAAGGATTTTATTTGTCAGGAAAATGTTATTAAGAACCCTATGGATGTGACTGTTGGGGAAATTTGTGGAAGCGAATCTGGTTCAGTTTCTTGTAACCCAGCAATTGACCCATTTTGGCCTCTTTGTTTATATGAACTCCGAGGGAAATGCAATAATACTGCTTGCCCTTCACAACATGTTAGAGATTTCTCAAATGAAAAGGAAGGTTATCATCAGCACGAAGATTCTCATAGAGCTGGTCGGTGTCTTCATCTATTAATTTTGATATGTTTGCTTATCATGCTCCTAAAGTGAGTATTTTCCAGGTGGTCAGGTTGGATTGCCTTTATGTTCTCAAGTATGCAATGCTGCAAAAGAGGAGTTGAAATATCATACTGCTGTGATTCCAACTTATCTAGTTGGCTTAGATACGTTGAAAACTTACCCTCATTCATATGAATCTGTTGTAGCAAGGAGAAATACTCAATGCTGGCAGAGATGTTTCAGTGTGTGCTTATGTATATCAAGTTTGCCTCAAATAGATATGCGTGCAGATGAACCTTTTTTACGTGGCAACAATAATCGTATTGAGGTTCACTGGAGTTCAAACAGACAGTCGTCATATTTTCAGAGTAGAAATGGCATAGTGGTTTGTTTAATACCACCTCCTTTATGACTGGCTTACTTTGCGTGTTAAATTGATATGTTTTGTTCAATTGCTCTTCTGGTTAAAGTTATTTCCTGTTATTTGTACGACATCATCTTCTTCTGATCTGGGGCTTAAATTTAGCACTTATCTCAAGTTTAGATATTTTTATTGTGCTTAATGTATTCAGGATAGTCTCAATGACACAATGTCCAGTAACATGAAATCTCTGGAGATGGCACTTCTTATTCTTAATCAAGACGTTAACAAGATAGAGGGTATGAAGAAGGTAATTCTTTGTGGATTGCATATGATCCTGCCTAATGTATCTTCAGAAATTTGTGGTATCACATCAAATACATAACTTTGCAGGCCCTTAATGTTCTGTCTCGAGCTTTAGAAGCTGACCCAGCATCTGAAATTTTGTGGATCCTTTATCTCCTTATTCATGGTAGCAGCTTTAAGTTAGTTGGAAAGGATGACATGTTCTCTTATGCGGTATGCAACTGGACGTGGACTAGCATCACAACTTTTAATGAGAAAAATAAATTCAGCATCAATTTTGTATTTGGTTAATTCTTAAGCTGTCAAAGGGTGCTATTCCTTTCTTTTTTATTTACATAGAAGAGAATTGGAATTCAGAAATAAATTGTTGCTGTCAGTAGCTGAACTTGTTCTCTTATTTCTCTCCATTTATTTTTTAATTTTTGACACGATTTTGCGTTTGCATCTTAATCCCATTTCTTCCTCCTCTCCAGGTCAAATACAATGAAGGATCTTATGTACTTTGGCTTATGTTCATAAACAGTCGTCAACGTCTTGATGACCGGTTGCTTGCATATAATACAGCTTTAGCAGCACTTTGCCGTCACCAACTGGGATCTGTGTCTGAGAGTGATCCAGCATCTGCTAGTGCATGCATCTTAGACCTTTTCTTGCAGATGATGGATTGGCTGTGCATGTCTGGGAAAGTAGAGAAGGCCATTCAGACAGTCTATGGGCTATTAGCGGAAGCACCTGAATCAGATGAGCCTTATTCTTCCTTGCTCTCTGATATTTTGTCATGTTTAATGATTTCTGACAAATATATATTCTGGGTTTGTTGTGTGTACTTAGTTATGTACAGGAAGTTGCCTAATGCTGTTGTAAACCAATTTGAATGTGCAAAAGAATTCCTTGAAATCGAATGGCCTCCTGCTCATCTAATAGATGGAGAAAAAGAAAGTGCTCTCAAGCTGCTAAATTTGGCACTGGATTCTGTTAAATTGGAAGCCAATAGTGAATCAACTAAAACCGAAGTTGGTTCAAGATTGGCCCAAAAGTTTGCACTCATTCATATTAGATGTATTGCAGCAGTTGATGGCTTGGAGTGTTCTCGGAATTATTTGGAAAAATATATGAAGTTGTACCCATACTGCTTGGAATTTGTCCTTATATCAGCAAGATTGCAGACTAATGATTATGGAGGTTCATTCATGAAGGGGTTTGAGGAAGCCCTTACTAACTGGCCAAAAGAAGTTCCTGGAATCCATTGTATCTGGAATCAATACATTGAATTTGTCCTCCAAAAAGGACTTCCTGATCTTGCAAAAGACCTGATTCTCCAATGGTTCAACTCTGTTTCCAAAGTTCAACATGCTCAAAATGAAAAGTTGGAGGCTGTCAATAGCTCACACATATCATTGGAATCAGATTCAAGTCGAAGTCCAAACTCTTTGATATCTGAGTCTGCTCGGCTGGATCTAATGTTTGGCTTTCTTAATTCGTCTCTCACAAAGTTGTTACAGAATGATCATTTTCAAGCACGTCGTGCATTTGACAAGGTGTTAAAGGCTGCACCTCCTCCTTATATCAAGTATTGCCTAAGGGAATATGCCAGGTTCATGCTCAGCTACAAGGCACAAGCTGGTGATGTTCCTATCAGTGAGCAATTGAACATCTTGAATACTTATTTGGAGGATACTGTAGCTTTCTTTGTCTCTGAGCCATTATCTAGACGGTTCATTAATGACATTGACAAATCGAGAGTTCAGAAGCTAGTTAGCACCATATTGACTCCAGTTTCACTTGAGTCGGACCTAGTGAACTTATGTCTTGAAGTGTGGCATGGCCCGTCTCTCTTACCCCAAAATTTAAGCCAGTCAAAGGAGATGGTGGATTTTGTTGATGCTGTCCTGGACATGGTTCCTTCCAATTACCAATTAGCATTTTCTGTTTTTAAGAAGCTAAGCAGAGATAATACTCTTGACGTTACCTCTGGTAGTTTATTGTTTTGGGCATGCTCAACTTTGGTGGATGCTATCTTTCATGCTATTCCGATAGCACCAGAGTATGTCTGGTTTGAAGCATCTGGTATTTTGGGTGATATTGCAGACATTGATATGATTTCTGAGAGATTTTACAAGAGAGCTTTATCAGTATATCCATTCTCCCTCAAACTGTGGCATTCATACTATAAGTGGGTTAAGACCAAGGGAGATGCTAGCTCAGTTCTAGATGCAGCAAGAGAAAAGGGTATCGAACTTAGTTGAAGTTTTTTTCCTTAACCAAATCACAAGGTTACTAGTTCAAGATTTTGCAGAGTGAACTTTTGGCCCACTTTTGCTTGATCGATAGCAGTGATGGGCAACCGTCAACTCTAGTTGATGCAGAATATGATCTTCAACACTTTTACACGATGGCTTTGCAGGTACCCAAATCAGCCTGAAAATTTTAAAGTTGAAAGTACATACAGATACGCATACAGGATCGAAAAAGTTTCGATAAGAGTAGCCATTAACTTCAAATGTTAGGGTAGGTAGGATTGACTTCGTGTTGCTTGTTACTTGTTGCTTCCCATGTTGTTAGTTCCTACTCAAATTAGCTGTTCTTTATGTACAATACACTGTACAGGTATAGGATGTAAATACAAGTTCTGTTTGGTGCTTCTGCGATTTCTAATTTCTGGCCGCCTTCATTTTCTCCGTTGTCTGCCCATTTGTAAAAGTTAAACTTGGAACTGGCCGAAGAATTTTGGGGAACATACACGTAACAGCTTGTAATAGGACCCCTTCTGAGTTGTCGCTTCTCATAAGCTTATATCTTCACACAACTGTCAAGCTTTTGTTCTAAAACTGAGTTGTGCTAAGGTTGAAATTGACACATTTACACCTAGATGAGGTTAAGTTCGAATATGAATTTTTGGTTAGGCTTGAGGAATACATGAAAAGCCTAACCATATTTATTGGATTAGATTTTAGATCTTTGGGCTCAAATACTTGGCCCAAATTTAATGAAAATTTTTATTGGGCTTTACGAATATATGAAAATCCCAAACATATTTATTGGATTAGATTTTAGTTTTAAGGCTCGTTTCAAGTTTTAAGAAGTTTTTATTGGGCTTCACGTACATGAAAAGCCCAAACATATTTACTGGATTAGATTTTAGCTTTTCGACTCAAATTTAGCTAAAGTTTTTTAAAAAATTTAATTGAGCTACATATATACAAAAGCCCAAACATTTCTGGGGGCTCAAATTTAGCTAAAGCTTTTTAAAAAATCCACTGAGCTTCATATATGCCAAAAAAGATCTAAACGTATTTAATGAATTAGATTTTATGTTTTTTGAGTCGAATTATGCTCAAGTTAAAGAAATTTTTGATTGGGCTTAGACATACATGAAAACCTAAATTTGTTTATTGAATTAAATTTCAAATTTTTTGGGCTCAAATTTAGTTTAAGTTAAAAGAAATTTCTAATTGGGCTTCAAATATACATGAAAAGCCCAAACATATTTATTTGGCCCAAGCTTTTCAACCTTCTTGTTGTATTTAGCCCAAGATTAATAAATGAAAATGTTTGATACTCTTAAATCCAAGTCTTGATCAAATCGAAAACTCAAGCCTATTAAA